>JBBPTZ010001198.1:0-10963 GCA_038094315.1 Phylloporus cf. tubipes
TGTCCTCATCCTCCTCCGCCTCCTCCGACTCCTCTCACCTTGCCTCGCCAATCCGCTTGCGTCCGGTCTTCCCATGCCACTTGCCCGTCCGCTTTTTACACCTGCTCTACACCACGATACTCACTGACAGCCATCTCCTCGGTATCGTTGAGCAGATGCCCCTCTTCCACCTCGATGAGGTCTCCCAGGAACTCGTTTGTCTCTTTCTAGATGTCTCCTCCACACAGATGTACCATGCCCAAGCTGCGCCCAGCGATCTCCCCGCAGCCTTTGGCGCCCCTATGCGCATGCTCATCAACCAGGCCCCCATACGCATCCTGACTTTGCTCCACCTACACGGCTTTGCCAATTTTGTAGAACGTATCCCCGCTCGCGCCATCTACACCACCTTTCGCCGAATCTTTTTATGTATGTCTCCAGAAGAACGCGCCCGCTACGTACAAACCGCTCTCTCTCCCTCTCCACCTCCTCTTCCTATCCCAGCTCCCGTATTCGCACCACCCTCGGACCCCTCCTCTATCTCCACTCCGCCCCCCGCCATAGCTCTGATTGATCGCATTTCCTCCCCCGTCCCGTCCACAACCTCCACCACAGTAGATCCTCCCGCCGTCGATCCTTTTGATGGAAGTCGCCGCGATGATACTACTATTCAGACAATCCGCACCTGGATGGCCCACACTGAGGCAGGCAATGTATTCTCCTCCCCTACGCGTGTAGTTCCCCCTTCGCTCATTCGCCCACCCGCTTCCACATTAACCGAGTGCTTTCAGTGTCACACTCTGGGTCACTATCGCGAGAACTGCCCTCATTATTCCTGCCCTCACTGTCACGTACCCGCCCCTGGCCACGCTCAATCTAATTGTCTCCGCAACCAATGCAACGTTTGCAGTCGCTGGGGACATAGCGCCAGGTTTTGCCCCGGTCTCCTGTGCTCACGCTGCTCTCAGTTTGGGCACGTACTCATTGACTGTCCATTCGAGAACTTATTGGCAGATCAGGCCGAGGATATTTATGGAGATAACCGATCGCTTATCCACCCCGGAGGTCACGTTTAGAGGGTTTACAAGGAGGATCGAGCCAGGGACTCGATTGTTAGAGGGGGGTAATGTTACGGTTGTACTGTTGTGCCGGTCCGTTTTTCTCTTTTCCTTTGCCTACTCCGACCCCGGCCCTTGCTGGGAGCATTACTTATTCGTTGTATCGCTGACCCGGCAGCTTCTTTATCCCGCCTTCTGGTCAGACGCCGTTCCTTCCAGTCCTACCGGAACTGACCCCGGGCCTTATTCTTAATCCTTCCGTACGTTTCCTCGGACAGCCTTTCTCCTCCGCCGCTTCTCTCACAACGGCGTCGTCCCCCCGCCATCTTCCCATTGACACATACGTAGTTACCAATCCGCAGCAGTTCTGTCCGATTCCACGGACTTCTGTCGCTTACGTACTGTCGAGTACTTATACCACTGCTGCCTGTACTAGCACCTCATTCTTGATCTACGCAATCTAGCGTTGTATCTTGAAGCAACCCCCGGACTTCTACGAGCCACTGTACGCTCTTGAGTTACTCTGTAAGTTCCTAGGCGATTCCTAGCGAACTCCCCTCGTTCACCTTCGACCCGACGACCGACCCATCGTCCGCACCCTCGGATTGAACCTCGGCCGCGTCCGACGTTCCGGATCTACGTTCACAACGTTACGCGTAACATATGGCGCATGCACGTATGGAAAAGGTTTGCGAGCATCCGTCGACGTGCAGCCTGATTTGTTACATGCTCAAGCCGTGTCACAGGGAGATAGGCGAGCAAGATTTGACCTCAGCAAGAAGGTTTTCGTCAGATAGCCTTCGGAAGATTCCCAATAGACAAGTACACAGGATACGCAGTCTTGTTTCGGAATGTGGTAAGTTGCGTTTTGTCAGACGAGATGATGACTGGGATTACAGTTGCCCCTAGGTTTCCAGTAGATTCGATTTGTCGCTGTAATCAAACAGGTAAGCTCACAGCTACTGCGAATACGTGAATAATTCTCACCTGTGTTTTCCACCACCAGTTCCCTGTGTTCATGTCGAAATACACACGCTCCTGTTTTGTCGAGTCAGTATAATGACGCTCAGGCTGAAGGAGGAGATGTGGCGCAAATTCTGGGTCCCCGAAAAGTGACTGGATGCATTCAATGATGTTTCAGGAGTATACATCAAATGCCTCGCCCGCAATGACAACCTCCTCACGCTGAAAGCGGGGACGTGTTGGTGGAATTTCCTTATCAACAATTTTATTCAGCTCGCGGGAATTAGAGTACGAAAGTCCAAGTTGGTTTGCGAGCTGCAAGATAATCAGCAAACCTGGTTGGTATACGACATTCGAGTCATAGAACTCACACCATCGATGCTGAGCAGATCTGACACTGCTGTTGACCCTGGCCCACGCGTCTTGGCCCAATGGGCAACCTCCCAGTCCAGCCGTGATGTAAACGGTGAGTATGGATTCTGATTGCTGTCAGCACGGAGTTCCTGTGCATAACGTTGGTTTGCGTCCAACGTAGACAAATTTGATGTCTGGTGGGTGGTAGAGCGGCTTTGATACTCGACAGCGAATGTCTTCTTGCCTTGTTCTTGCTGCATGGCTGCATAGGTTCGACTATTCCTGTCCTCTGACTCATCTGTTCCGGTTAGAGCCTCTAGATCAGCTTCTCCAGGGTCCTCTGCCTTGGCGTCATTCCCTGGTAGGTCAGGACGAGTCATAGGAGCTTCCCATCCATTGTCAAGGCCCGAGAAGTAGTTTTCGCTTTCATCTTCTGTGCTATCGTGTCCGTGCTCATTGGGTGAGTTATATTCCCTTTCTTGCTCGTCGTTGAACTCAAAGTCCTCGGTTTCGTATGTATTAGTATCAGCCTCGTGCTCAAGTAAGGGCGCACAAGTACTGTCTGGCCGGATCCCAAGGCCAGGGGAATGTTCCAGTAAGTGGCGTGCAGCAATACAAGTGGTATTCTGGGTTTGTGTCAGATGACTTGAAAGGGCTGAACACGAGGGAAATGAGGTGAAGCAACCAGTGCAGGTCAACATGTGGATCAAGGGTGACTCTCCAGAGACTTTTCAGGGAGTGCAGGTGAGGCCAATTTACGTGTCACTGTTGGACCTGAGTGATAGCTGCAGAATCGGACTTTCTCTAGGTGGAGCGGACTTTTTTTCTGGGAAGACTTAACCGCACGTTTCCTCTGCCACTTCTCCAGTCGCTTTGGTCCCCCGCTTCCTCCTCCATACATCTCACTCTCTGCTGCAGGTATTCCATTCTACAGCTCCATAATCTTGCTTAATACCCTGTTGCTAGGATGACCCGTCAAACCCGGCGGTCCAAGAAGGCCGCTGCTAATCCAGGCGTGGAACCTGCAAGGTCTGCACCCAACCCTGGTACTTGTCTTTTTGCTCCTTCTTCAATGAAAACTAACAATACTCTGATACACACAGACCTGTCTGTATTGGACACTCCGGGAACTGCCAAAAGTCAGAAGTCGTTGCAATCACGCAAACGAGCTGCTTCGGCAACACCTATTGTGGCACGTCAAGTCAAGTCAAAGCGGATCATGGGTGCATCAGGTGAGTAGTACAATAGCTAGCCCATGAATACTATTTAAAGTCTCACCTGTAGCTGAGAGTCAATTGGCTCATTCCCAAGTGCCGAGGGTGGGCAACTCAGTTGGGCAGCCAGCCACCTCAGACGAGGAAGAGTCACAACTTCCCGACTCATACGGTGGGCATTTACAGAAATCATAACAACGGTCTGACTGATTATTGTTTTAGTTATCGCAAGGCAGTTGCGTCAGACTGTTCATCATAACGGCCAACATCCAGTTGTGCCAGCCCCGGAGGAAACTGACTCAGATAAATTTCTGTCAGACGATGGGAAAGACAACCCGCAGCATGAACTCAGTCCAAGTGCCTTCGAGTCAGATGATGAACCTGCTGAAGCCATTGCAGGTCAGCTTACGACCGAGGTAGGTTGATCTTTTTGATCATATCTATGGAACAGACACCATTAACTTTGTTTGCTTGTAGGCTCCATCCTGGATCACACCTGCTCGAAAGAGTTCATATTCTGCTGGCACCAGAATGTGTAGAACGAAGTCCAACAACGTTGTGACCAAGATGCTTGCACCACCAGTACAAAGCCAGGCCCAGCGTCAAAAGCAAGAGGCTCGGCATCTTGATGAGGTGGCTCTTTGTTCTGTCATTTGTATCAAATCACAAATTCTGATTTTCCCGATTTGTAGCAGCCGAAATGGTCTGGACCAGTACTTGGACCTCAGGAGGTTACACCTGATGATGTTACATCCACTGCTATTGGTACGTCATCCAGTCTCTAGAATTACCTATACTTATCCATAATATCCTTGCCATAGCTCCACCTACCGCAACCAGTGGCTCAAGTGCCATCTCGAACGATGCACAGAAAGGATGGTCAGCCTATGACCTTGTATATCCAAAGGGACGTGGTGCTACACTTTCATTGCTCGTGCAAAATCAGATGGTACAGGATGTTGCTTGCGAAGCTTTTGTCCATGCGGAGAAGCATATTCTGACTATCAATGGGCTTCCACACACACTGGAACGTTCAGTGATTGCCTGGACAGCCCTTGTAGATAGTGCAAATAAATTTGGGTTTCCCTGCATGGCTCAGCGTATCATTGGAGATTCCAAGTACCGCAAAGATCTTTCATCTCTGGTGAGTTATGTTACGTCGGGTGCAATAAACTCCACTGAACTAACACTACCCAAGATCACACAGCGCATCAGTAATGAACAGCATACCATCAAAAAGAAGGTCGACCCTATGGTTCCCATCAAGTATAGCCTCAAACTCAACATTACTGGCGGAAATACTTCTGATGAGATCACGAACATGGTACAATGGTTGTCAAACGACCTCATGTTTATATATCCTTGTGATCCAAAGCCAAACATATGTCCGTCATTTAATAATTGGATACCGGTTGACAAACATGAACGACGGGGATAAAAAGGCTTGTACATTCCAGGCCACAAAACCATTCTCTCATCCCATTATTATCCCAGTACTCCGTACACTTTTTTTCACTGGTCCTAATTGTCACTATGTTCGACACCAAGACATCTTTATCTCATCGGTTGCAAGCAAGCCAAATGAGCACGAGGTGCCAATGGTAATGCTTGCTCTGGCATGTGCCTCGGTATGTACTTTCCTTGATATTACTGGCCTTTCGTGGTCTGAACAATTTGTTTTATGAAAGATACATGTTGCCATATGCAGATTTGAGACCAGGGAAGAGAAGGATGCTGAGTTCTCACACGAAACAGCAGATGATGTGTACAAGGAGCTTCTTACCCTTCTCCAGAAAATCAAGACTCAAAATCCCACTGCCTACCACACACTCACTGCTCGCATCTTCCATGAATGCATGTACGTTGGTTCAGCTCCATTGTTTGCACTTTGCTCCTCCAAAGCTGACGAGATCTTGAATCTACAGTGGAAAGAGGGCTCGGCGAAAACCGGTAGCATGTGCAGATGTTGCAGATATTGCTGGCATGGAGGTCGACTGAGTTGAATGGATTCCGACTGCTTTGGTATAGCTTTAACTTCATTTAATCACTGTTCGCGGTCCTTTGCACTTCCAATCCCTCATGCTTTCGTGATATCCCCACTTCCGGTCATTTTGATCCACTCCCATTGACGTTTTCACTCATTCGACCATTTCGCTCGTTTTTTGATCGTTTCATATTGTATTCCCGGCCACGGTGCCAAATTATAATGGTTTGATCCTTATTATGCATGATTCATCATATAAGTTGATCCAAACTGGACATCACCAGTGCAGGCAATTAGATGGACCTCGACAACATATGTGAGGTTCCACAAAACACCTGATGATACACAATTGTATACATTTATTCATAATTATAGGGCGATGTTTTTCCTGATGAAGTCAAGGTGGGCACACGGTGTGCGTTCCGATACTGAATCACACGTATGACGCATGTACAGGTATCTCCGAGGATACGATCGCAGCTTTCAACCCCGACGATCTCAGCGTCCAGGAGAAGCTGCGAGTCGCTTCAACGCGCAACGCAACGGTGGAAGAAGACGTGGCATACTCGCTCATAGGTATCTTCAAGAGCGATATTCGGCCACACTACGGAGAAGGAGATGCTGCATTGGGCCATCTTCTGGAAGAGATCGTGGCTCGTTCTGGCGAGGTGACTGTGCTTCAAGGACTGGATCGGCAGGTCTTCGTCATACAACAGTTGCCTTCCTGCCACCCTCGCCGTATACAGTCGACCTCCCAGTTCCCTACCTGCCATCGACGATGCGGAAATGGATACGCGCGTCGAGGCATTGAAAATTTCACTCTTCCAGCCGGATGCCATTCTAATTCATGATCGGATCGTCCGTTTGCCTCTGGCACGCTTCGCCAATCGCCAACTGTATCTTCCATGCATTATCTTCCCTGTCAAAAGGCTCGGTGTACAGGATATGGGGGGCATCTACATACGGGTGTCGTTACCGTGCTCGAGTATCAGGGATTGGCTACGTGGAATTCCAGACATCGGACCAACTCCCTTTGACCGAGCCACGCCGGCTGATTCTAGCACACCCGTGGATTCGCGACCTTCGCGATCCATTTATTGGATTCGGTTGGGGGAGTAGAGGGTATCACGATGACGAGTCCGGCTCTGACCCAGAGACCGACGCTGGGTCTTCGGCCAGTTCGCCTTTGCAAGCTGTCCCCAACACCACGATTGACGGGTACATTCGTGCACTGCAATTGATTGTTCGTTTGCAACGATCATTCCATGCGCTATTGCTCCAGGAACAAGCTAGTGGCGAGTTCAGGCGTGTCGCTGCCGACCACGAGATCGTTGTGCCTGGAATTGAACGCAAGGTCAACCTTGCTAGGGATATTCGTAATGAGGTTGTGGAGATACTGTGATTCTGTTTTTCATGCATGCATCGTTTTCGATTGTCATTGGCAGCGGGCTCCTTGTCTCAGAGAAATGCGACCTTTTCCAGCGAATGTGACGGCCGTATCACTGTGACGTATTCGTGATTGTGGACTCGAGTTTCGGTAGCGTCAAGGATCATCAAACTTTCTAACAGTAGTTGAACTGGAAACACGTCCACATCGAGTGAGCTGATTCAAATCGACAAGACACAACGACTCGAGCACAATAGCACTCCAATAGACAGCAACGCACGTCCTTGAGCTCTTTCCCATCCTCCAACATATGGTTGTTGTCTCTTGACCATATCAGATGAAGCATCCTCTTGATCCCGACCTGAAATAGCTATCAAACAAAGTCCTCGTACACGAGATCCCGAACTTACCTCTGATATTTGGATACGTACTCGCTGATTACCCGGGAAAACTCCATCGACTTCAACACCTCCACCTTGTTTGTGCTGCCAAGTAACAGGATCACAGAATCCATCGCACTCTCGATCGTCTTGATGAAACTGAGCGTTTCCTCGTGATACTTCCGTAGTCGAAGATGAAGGAGTTTGTCGGACTCTAGCGCAGCGGGCGCCTCTTCTCCGACGTCATCTCCGCCAGGTTTACCATTGACTTGCGCGCCATCTTGCCTTTTTCTTCTTCTGTTAGGGCTACTCCTGGTCTTCGCCTATGATATTGTCTAGGTTTGAACTCTCGTCGACATCCATCTCGTCGTCTTCTCCATGCGGTCTGATAAAATTGTGAGAACGAACTGCATAAGCATGTCCGACACGTACTTTTTCTTTTTGCGAGCTCTAGGAGTGTTTTCGGGATCGTCCGTTTGGCTCTTCTCGCCCTCACTGTCCCCTTCAACATCCTAGTCTTCGTTGTCGTCTTCTCGGTTTCTTCCCCGCATCCTCTCGTTTGGCGGCCTTTCCGAACACGTTTTCCAGCTCGTTCAGTTTATTCCCGCGATCTCCTCATAATAATCCTGCCATTTCTCGGGGTTCAGAGGACTGCCGTGCATGAGCCCCCATAGATGAGTCAAGACTAACTTGATCAAAAATGCTACCGCCGACTTGCGCACCGTCGACGCCTTGTCTTCCAACATAGCCACGGCGTGCCGAGTGATCTTGAGTCGCTGTTTCGGAAACGGCACGCGGAGGTCGCACAGCTTGGAGAACGTGGCGAGCACTTTGGGAAGGACGTAGGAAGAGACGAGCATCCGGGAGATGAGCAGGTCAAAGGGCCCGCCGAGCTGCTTGTTCGTTTGAGTCGAGTCGTTGCTCATGTCTTCAGAACTTGAAAGTTCGCAAATGAGCCAATAACTTCGACGAGAGCCATGCGCATGGGATAGGATTAGTGGGCCTTATTACAGTAATGGCGTCGATTCGGAGAGGCAGGGGAGCCCCTCGGAATCCAAGTGTTCGAGGGGGATACTAATTTGCTTGATTATTGACCGGGGCGACTCTTCGCTGAACCTGGCGAGGAGACGCGAAAAGGCCCTCGGATCCTTTTTTGTCATGTGCGCTAAACGTCATGCCCGCGATCTTGCGGAGAACCTCGTCTCCAAGTTGGGCTTCTTGGCCAGGAACGACAGGAGTTCCCCCATGCGTTCGGGGAGATGTTTGTAATATTGGAGGGACTGCACGATGATGATCTGTGCGGCAACGGCGTGACCGTGATGCTTGACGGCGATTGAAATGACTTGGTAGACACCCATTTAAATAACGTTGTCTTTCATGTCCTGTTCATTTTCTGCGATGTGATAGGCGCGGGACAGGTGAGGTAGCTGATTTGAGGACAGTACCGCGTTAGAAAAAAAAGTAAAAGAACGTGCGTGTGAATGCGTTCCGTTCGGGACTGGTCATCCAGATTCGGTGTGTTTTAAGCTTCATCGCCTTGAGAATAAATCAAGCGTTCCGGGTGTATGGTCGATCCAACTTCATGATTCTGCGGACCTCGCTGCAGTCCGCAGTGACCCTCCTGCCTTTCCACCCCTGCGACGACGATTCCGCGGTAGAGCGTCGTCCTCGCCCCCTCCTTTGACCTTTTTGGCGGCAGAAACAAACCACTGGAGAAGAAAGGCGTACATTTCCAGTGGGACCTTGTGTACCTGCTGGTCCTCGTCTCTCGCGTCGCGAATAGCCGCGTCTATCTGTGTACCGATACTACTGAAGCCCGACGCGACCGAATCGAAGAGTTCACTCACGGGCGGGGCTGAGACTGCATCTGCGTGTTTCAGCAGGCTACGAAAGATGTCGAATATCTCTAGGGCTGCGATGGCGTCCGAGTCGCGCGCTGTTCTGGCGACGGCATCTACGGAGTGGTCAGCGACGCGCTCGGGTTGGTTGTTGTACGTACGCCGTAGGAATGGGCCTGGTTCTGTGTCGCGTTCGTTTGGTAAGTTGTAGGTCGAAACATCCTGGAGCGACTCCAACTCGTCTTGACGCCATTTCGAAACCAATCACGTGCACGCGTTGTATTCAGATCACGTGAGTTCTTTAAGACACAACCACCATGGCAAGTTCAGTCCACATCCCGACCAATAGCACTGACCGGTACACAGATCATCGCAGTGAGGTGTTTTACGAGCGGAAAAGTGATCCGTGACAAGTGGACCGCGTATCTGGAATTGCTCGCCAGCGACATGAGCGAAGGGTAGGTCCAGCACCGCTTCTTGGCCTAATCCATCATGGACCGTGTTCACGATTTGTGTCCGCTAATACAATGGAATGCCAGAGTCACGTGGACATTGTCCTATCTGAAGCGCCGAGCTTGATCGCTATCGATATGACAAAACAAGTACATACGGTTACCACGAGGAACACGCACTCCTTGACCCTTCTTCACGCAGTCGACGGGTAAGGGTAACAGTAATCATTGATTCGTCAATCCGTAATGACCACCACATGTCTTCCAGAATGATCGAAATCAACACCCCCAAAGCAGTATATTCAGTCATGTTTGCCGAGGATGGGCAGCATCTACTCGGCGCTGGTCTAGAGGGGATGGCCCGGCGATGGCGAGTGGATAACGGAAGTGAAGTCGACGAACCAATCCAAACCGCAGGGACACGGATATATGCTGCTGCACTATCGCCAGATGGAAAATGGCTAGTCTGTGGGCTCTTCAATACCATTCCAGATGTGACGGTGTGGGATGTGCGGACCCACACAAAAGTCGTTGACCTCACAACTCCCGAGCGGGTGGTATACTCGATCGACATATCACACGACTCGACAGAATTTGCGACGGGTGGGTATGACAAATCTGCGGTCATCTGGAGCATGACTACGGGCGAAAAGGTCGTCGGGCCACTCCGGCACGAGTCACCAGTGGTTGCAGTCCGATTTTCACCAGACAGCGACCGCATCGCTACCCTTGCGGAGGAAAGTAATGGCCCAAAGTCAATTCGTATCTGGAACAGTAAGAATGGCCAGCAACTCCTGGACATTCCTTTCCAGTTCACCATGCGCATCTCTTCACCCCTCGCGTGGTCCAATGACGGTAGTCAGCTTTATGCGGCTTCGAACAAGACTGGTGAAGTCAGTCGTTTCGATGCCTCGTCGGGGACCTTGCTCGGCAAATGGTCTATTCCTGGTGGCAGTGACTCCGCTTCTATCATCTTGTCACGCAACCAAAGGTTTGCAGTCGTCGCGGCATCGAAAACACTGTCATTTTGGGACACCTCCACCTCCACACAAATCGCAACTGCTATCGAGCACGCAAGTACAGTTTGGTTCATTTCACTCTCCCCCGACGGCCATTGCGTTGCGACAGGGGAGGAAAACGGGAAAGTAACCATCCGAAATCTTCGTGACATCCTTCCCGGCCTCTACTTCAATGTGAACCCGAACGTAAGCGATTAACATGGGTGTATTGTTTGATCTAACGTTCCATTGTCTACTCCTTTTCTCCTCTTAGGTTGTGCCTGGGCAGGACTCGTACACGTCTTCTGGTTATTTCACGCCATCTGTAGCATCCAAGCTGCCATTTCTGAAAATTG
>JBBPTZ010001199.1:0-10960 GCA_038094315.1 Phylloporus cf. tubipes
CAGTACGGACAGCACGCATGGTACCGGCACATGTGTGCCTGTGGGGGCGTTATCAACGTCCTCACGATGATCGCAGCAAACCTTGTTGGCTTTGTCATTGGAACGGACGGAATCTTGTACATGGCCAACCAAATCACGACAAGTTTTCAAGGTAACGTCATTTTGCGCGTTTATTTTGGGTTCCTTTGCATGTGGTCTCTAATCGAATTTCATATGATTTGGGATGGGGTTTCGAACCAAACGTGTCGTGATCACTTTCGTCTTTTTTTATTGGCTTTGGTCGACAAAGGCCTTGGGTTCTTACTTGGTGCGTGTGGATGTCTGTTCGTGGGAGTACAGTTGATGTTCGAGTATCGGTACGTCGCCGATGCGCTTGTAGCTGACCCTTTTTGACGACTGATCGCCGACGATAGGGAGGAAGAAACGCGACGAGGGATATTCCGGAGGTGTTGATCAACTATAGAGGTGATGCGATTCGGTCACATAGGATACGAATTGAATTTTGGGTACACTCGGGCATATCGTAGCACGATGGGCCGTGCGACGCAAAAACTTACCTCGTGTGATGCACTTGGGTCCGTCCAACGCGCTCGTCGAGAAGAGCACGCGGAACCGGGCCGGCGGCGACGGGCGAACCGACGACGCTTCCGAATCCAACGTTGGGACCCTTGTGCAACGAGTCAGACGTCGATTCAACCAGTCGTCGCAAGCAAATCACGACGGATTCGATGCCAGTGACCGTTCTTAAGATTACACAGTGACATGCTGCCAGTAAGTAGTTGGACACGGAAAGCGGCGGCCTTTAGCTTCAAGCCCCCCTGTCTCCATCCCTTTGCGCCGTTCGGCGACGTCCGCCGATGCCTATTCGATGAGGGACTAGGGTGCTCGATGCAAATAACGCAACCGGTGATAAGGTTTGGTGCTACCCCAAGCGGCGACCCGCCAGGCCTGCCGTGCCACATTGCGGCGTCATGTCAAGCTGTCAACTTTCTAGAAGGGACTCTCGAGCAGTCACATGACCCGAGTGTAGTACACACACCCCGAAACAGGTCGTCGAAACGGGTGTCCGACACTTGCACTCAGCATTCATGTGCCACAGTTTCTTTGAAAAAAAAAAAAGTCGAATGACTCTCTAGGTCCCGGAGGATCGTCCGTCCCGTCCTCCCCACGTCCTTGACCATATTCCCGACGAAACGAGGCGTTTTCATTAGTACATCACCGTGATAAATTGGTAATGGTGTACAGTATATAATTACATGCTGCAGTACAATCTATATGTGCGTTTTTGGCGTGAGTTGCGCAAGGTTTAACCAAAGAGAGAAAGAAAAACGTACCGTCTATGTGTTTATCTACTGTACACAGTCAAGCCGTGTGACGTGCGGCGACGCCCAAGAAGCGAAAAGGACGAAAAAAAGCATGCATAAAAAAGAAGAGTGAAAATGCGTTGCCGCCGCAGTCGACGATCCGAGGATTCCCAAAGGCAACAAAAAAAGGGAGCATGGAAAAAAATAAATAAATAAAAAGATCGGGCGGGGTTCGCACACGCCAATCAGTCAGACCTTTTGACTCAACCCGAGCGTAGAGAATCTCGAGTTCATTCTCTCCTCCAAGTCTCTCGTTCGATCGCGCGCGCGCTCTTGGAGAATACCCCACTTGATCCACCAGTCGTCCGCCTGGTCTTCGGGATCGTAGCCAAAGAGCTCCTGGACATGTTCCCATTGATCGAGGGGTTCCCCGCTCGAGAGCATAGGCTGGCCTTCGGCGGCCTGTTTGCGCAGTATACTGTCGCGCTGCTCTTGCTGTGGACCGTTGGGCATCATTTGGAACGAGAGATTCCCTTGTTCGCACTTGACGACGCTCGCGCAACGGCCTTCACGGAGTTCCTGAAGTGCGTGCAAAAAAGTGGGTATTTGATCCTCTGTTCTTAGATGAGAAAACAGCTTCGCGAGCACCGCGGAATCCTCCACGTCCAGTGCACCGCCTTGTAACGATCCAGCCTGTGCATTTTAAAGTTGAGGGGTGAGTAAGCATCAATCATTGGCATATCTGTCGAACAGACCGGTAGCGGGTGCGCGCCTTCTCCTATGACTACTGCCCGACCACTATGGTGCACCCAGTTTTCTAATGGGGGCATGATTTTGACTCGAACACGAGCAAGCGACTTTGCGAGTGCTGCCAATTTGAGTAATCTGAGCTCGCGTTAGAGATAAGGGATCGGTGATAGCCATTTCGTTCTACCTTGGCTCACAGGTGCCCTGTTGCATGAAGTCGAGACTGACTTTGGTCGCCCAATGTTCATCGTCGGAATGTGTATACTGTTTCTGTCGGACCCAGATGTGAAGAGCGTATTCGGCCTTGCCACCCTGGAAGTGATCTAAGCGGTGTGGTATGCCCCGTCCCAAAAACAAAACGCACCAGGTGGTACCCAGTCACAGAGGCATTATGCCCAATCCATATAGATATTTTCTAAAAGAAGAAAAAAGCGAATTAGCATCAAACGTATCTTTCAACACAGATCCCTGGACCAACATGTTTTGAACAACAAAGGTCAACAAGAGCAGGATCTCGTTGCATCAGCTCCACGGGAATGGTCGCGCTATTTCGATAATGAGAAAACGAATGTGGCAAGCAGATTTACGAAAGAAACGTACTTGTAGAACAGACAGTAAGAAGGCGCGGTCCCAAATACGTCGTCCTTTTCGGTGATTGCCCGCTGAACCAAGCCGGAACAGCCGTCTGCACCGACTATGACATGGGCGCGCAGTATCTCTCCTGAGGATAACGTGACACGACGATTGTTGCAGTCCACCGAAACGACGTTGGCACCGCTGTGGACCTTTGCGCCAGCTTTGATAGCAGCGTTGAGCAATAATCGGCGCAGGTCGGCGTGCTACGGCATCTCACGTTACAAGGGACATTGTGCAATAACGGCACCGCCGGCAGATGCGGGAACTCACGTGACAGAGCAGAAACGCGCCACCTGTCTCTGCAAATACATCTTCATCCCAGACGTGCGTTCCCAGTACTTCGCCCGTTTCGTCTGTGGGGAGAGGGGCCACTGGGTAAGATCCATATGAAGCCACGCAGAAAATGAACCCACATTTGTCTACTTCGAATGAGCGCGACTCGATGGAAATGGCTTTCAGAGCATCTTTTAATCCCCACTTGTACAAGATATTGACGACGTTTGGAGGTAAACGAATGCCTCCGTGTGACAACTATATATATGTTGGATATACGTCGGTCAGTCTGGAAGATGAAACAGAGTGGAGAACGATGCGCACTTTTGAAGACTGTGCATCCGTGGCCTGTTCAAGAACGACGACGCGGTGTCCTACTCGCCTCAAGGCCAGGGCGCAGGATGCACCCGCGAGACCACCACCAACGACGAGAAAATCGATCGCCAATTCGGCGCGCTCATACGTAGGATGGGACTTGAGACTACACTCAGCGCACGATTAGAATGGACCGAGCGATGACGTACTCTGAATTCAAACATTGAAAAGACTCTGATGCAGCAAGACAAGTCGGAGTGGGGAACCCACGGGGTATTGGGTACTAGTACGATAGCCAAGGACCGACCATTTTAAGTACGAGCGCTGGCGCGGCTAAGTTCTGTCAGCTCCCATAACCAAAAAGGCTTCGAAAATCTTATTTTAGTGTACATTTGTGTGGGTGGAAGGAAACGGACGGCGGTGACTTGACAATCCGGGACGCGGATTACCCGACTTTGAGTAGGGCTCATAAGTCCGACGAGGATTGTATTTTGGAACTTGACCAAGTACTCCTCCCTCCCATCATCCATCATTGATATTGAACGGCTCCGACGTGCCAGCTCACGCCACTCCCATCATTTTCTCGGCGATTGCTGGATCTGGGCCAGACAGTAGTCTAGCTGAACGCCTCCCATAATTCCCACACGAAACGCCTCTAGCCTCCTTTAGTAGGCTCCTGCGCTGATCAGTTTGGCAGCAATTTGAGATGCGGCGGGCCTACGGTATTTTTTCGATCGGAAAGGTCTTGTCCTCCGCTGACGACGTCGAGGAGCACCCAGACTCTTGAGTATGCCCTTAGTTCTTTTAGAAGCATGAGATGACGCTGCACCCATATGTGGGTTCTACGCA
The DNA here is from genome assembly GCA_038094315.1 of Phylloporus cf. tubipes. Classification (NCBI taxonomy): domain Eukaryota; kingdom Fungi; phylum Basidiomycota; class Agaricomycetes; order Boletales; family Boletaceae; genus Phylloporus; species Phylloporus cf. tubipes. Next base: position 4,125 of record JBBPTZ010001199.1, read on the forward strand.
TTCTCTCTCTGGAGTTTTTGGTGTCTGTCATTCACTTTGCCTGGATGTGTTCGTTATTCAAGTAGGGTCGGGCAGGGCGCAGCTCCGCCCGAAACGCCAAGGCTTGTGCCTATTACCCGAACATGTTTCCTATGGTGACTGAGACGACGATACATCTGACCAGGTACTTAAACTTTTGATTCTCTGATCCGGGCTACGAGTTGTAGTTTACTCATCAACTCCTTTTCGGCCCGAGAACTCGTGTAGGTCCTCTCTCCATCGCAAGCGAGAACGTCCTCCAGCGAACACGGGTAAATTACGAATTCGCGCACTGGCCCTGACTTGGACGCCTTTCCAGGTTCCTATGTGGGTTGACCGTCGAAAAAATTGACGAGGATGACATGTGCCTTGCGTCAGGTGCATCAGCCGTGTTCTCGGAATGGTAAGATACCATTTGTGCTCTTCCAATCAATCCTAATCGACAGCTCGAAAATTTTCTGGGCTTCTTTCTCCACGATGGCGTCGGACAACACCTCAAACGGAAGATTCCGAGGGAAAACGCCGTCGGTCCTTGCTGATATAAATGAAGCCATATTTCTCGATGTCCGCCTTGTTAAACTTAAATCGGGTACATGCCTATCTCGTTCGTCTTCCAGTGGATCACTGCATAGGTGGATTCATGAAATAATGGTGACATAACGTTTCAAACTGACTTTTGGACCATGTGGGCTTCTTCGTTTTACTTTTTCTTTCTTTCTTCTTCCTGTTTTTGGACGTGCTGCGTTCCGCAGTTTTTGTTTCTTCCAACTGTTCCTTTCTTCCGAGTGCGATCGTGTTATCCGGTGCTACAGAAACCTGGACACAGCTCATCGATCCGACGCGACTCGGAGTCTGGCACCAAGCGCGACCCTTTTCTTTCTCTCGTGCGTGGTGCACACGTACCCTGAGAGAGGAAGACAAATCACCACTATCACCGGAGCCTGCAGAGGCAAAAAAAGTTCGGGACGTACGTTTGGATGGAATCCGAGGTGAGCGGGTCAATGTCACCCCTAGACACAGGATTACTGTGGCGGTGCACGAGTCGTTTTTCTAAAGTGTGCAGCTTCCAACGAGCGAGTACCCGACCCCGTGCAACAAACAATGCTGTGAAATCTATGGGTGTAGGATGGTGCAGGTGGGTGTTGCCGTTGCACGATTCATGTCATTGATGTCGGAATGCATATAGCTGCCAGTCTACTACTACAAGTTCTTGGATGCGTCAACAAGGCACGATCGCTACCACACATATGGAATAATCCTTGCAGGAATTTGTTCCATATACTTTTGGAAAGACAGCATCTTGACCGCAAATGCAAGGGTTATGATACCAAGGGCCACGAAGAGGAGCGTATGACCAGACCGGGACCACAACGCCTCCTGCAAGAGGACCGAGCTATTTCATGTCCACTTCGTGTCAGACATTGTAGGCGGGTTCTGATGTTTAAGAACGGCTTACCTGCACCCTGGATGACGAACCCATGCATATGGACCGGTATTGACGATCCTAGACTTTTCGTGTCGCTGTCGACACATGGAGGTCAAGACAGGCGAGTCGACGACGACGACGTCTGGTTACTCACCCCGATTTGGTCTCCTAAATGCTCGTACGTACTATCCTTGAGGGCGAAGCTGGCGACGCAAGCTGCCACCCTCGCCGAGTCTATCATGACCGAGGAGTCTGTCGGAAAGGCAGCTCTTGCCATCCACTCTGGTGGCTCCTCGAACCGATTGACGATCAATGCGCCGACATACGTCAAGGGCGGGGTGAAGAAGGCGAGGCCGTGGATTGGGGTGATGATCCGGCCCAAGACACTTTTAGCCTCGGATATGAGAGCAAGTTTTCTGATGTTGGTCAGGGTGTGACGGATGTAGTATACAGTGCTGAGAACGACGAGGACTTGGAGCCATTGGGGCTGAGACTAGCGATGTACATGTGATGGTCTTTGCATCCACCGGGCCCTGCCAAGCCGGTTCAAGTACTAGGTCGGGTTTGGTGCGGTACTCACCACCGCCTCGAGCACAGCTTGAATTCATAAGTTGCTTGATGATAATCTGATAGCCTATCCCGATGACCTGCTACACTGACCGCTGAGAAATATCTGTCGAGTGACCTGGGAGTTTTCCGAGTACGTCTGGCTGATCTCGGAAATCCGACTAATCATATGTCCTGAATCATGACCTCGCTGTCAGAAAAACTCGCTGCAACGTTGCAAGCGCGCGATCGTCGTCTCGCTCGTCGTCGCCTTCCACAACCACCGTCGACCGACCTCGCCGTGGTCGATTTCACCTCCAACGACTATCTCTCGCTCTCCACCTCGTCCGCGCTGACAAGAGCCCTTCTCTCCTCCCTTTCTGCAGCCCCACGCATCCTCGGATCGGGAGGTTCGCGTCTGCTCGTCCCAGCTCCACCCCACGAACACCTCGAGACGCGCCTCTGTCGGTTTTTCGGTGCCGAAGCCGCCCTCCTATTCAATTCGGGCTTCGATGCTAATGTCGGATTCTTTTCCGCCGTCCCACAGCGCGGGGACGTCATCTTGTACGACGCACACATCCACGCCTCTGTACACGATGGCATGCGTCTCTCCAGGGTCCCTCGAGAATCCCTCCTCCCCTTTCCACACAATTCTGTCTCCGGTCTACGTCGTGTCCTGTCCGAGCTCCTCGACGATCGGCGAGATTTGAAAAATGGTAAAGCAAACGCGTTTATTTCCATCGAAAGCCTGTACAGCATGGATGGAACGATCACACCCCTCACCCAGATCGTGGAGTGTGTCGAGGAGGTGCTACCCCTGGGTAATGGATACATCGTTGTCGACGAAGCCCACGCTACGGGAATTTATGGCCCCAAGGGTCGTGGACTAGTTGCTGAAATGGGATTGGAAAAACGGGTGTTTGCGAGGCTGCATACCTTTGGCAAGGCATTGGCATCCTCCGGTGGTGAGCCAACCCGGTTATTTGGTGTATAGCGATCATGCTGATCGTCCGGATGGACAGCCGTTCTCTTGACGTCGGACCTCGTCAAAGATTATCTCCTCAATTATGCCAGGAGTCTCATCTATACGACGACCCTCTCGTTTGCAAACATTATTGCCATCAACTGCTCGTTCGACATGCTGGAGGACGGTACGACGGAAGCGGTGAGTCACGTTCGAATTCACCGCCCATCCAAGGGTCAACGTTTCCCGTCCACAGCTCTCCGCGCATCTACTCGCCACATCGAGATACTTTGTCGATCTTCTTCGTTCGCAGCTGAAAAAATATCCGACGTCCTTGGTTAGCCTCCCCGACCATCTCACGCTCGGGATCTCTGATGACGAACCGTCGAACGCGCCGTCGGCGTCGCATCTGTCCCTTTTGACGCCGATAATACCGATACTCACGCCAGAACCGCGTGCGCTGTCTTCCTTCCTCCTCTCCTACGCGGCGTCCTCTCCGTCCTCTCCGTCTACCGAAACGCCAGACGCATTTTCGCAGTCTCCGTCTGCACCATCGAATTGCGCACCTCGGCGGGTGGTACTTCACACCAAGCCCATCTACCCACCTACAGTTCCAAAAGGCACCTCTCGTGTCCGAGTGTGCATTCACGCGGCGCACACGCGCGAGGACGTTACGCTACTCGCCCGGGGTATCGTTGCCTGGGCTGAAAAACGCATGGCAGAGGAACGTCGAGACGAGGAGCGGTGGCAGGGTTTTGCGAGAGATGTTGGGGTGGAGGCGTGGATGGCTGCCAAGTTGTAGCCTTGCTACTGGTGTACCGTTTTCGCTACGTAGGTTCACCTTGGGCGCGCCGCTGAGTTTGCCTGGCGAGGGAAGGAAAGAAAATGTATGCGCAGGTGTAACGAGATGCGAGGTGGGGCAGGATACGGTCCAAGCCAGAGGTCATCGCCACCGCCACCGACGACAACGCTGCTTCTTTCACTTCATCATCGGGTCGAAAAACCCAACAATCCGCCTGCTGCTCACTCCCACGCGGTGTATCTAGTCTGAACTATACACTCCGAAAAGCAAAATCCGAACTTCTGTTTTGATCGTACCATGTGGTGTCGCAAACGTGAAACATGATGCCCGTTCTCATCCGTAAGTCTCTCAAAGGATGTAAGTGTTCCTATATCCGCCACGACCCTTTATTAACGCATTGTAGGGCTATTTAGTGTCTTTCCATCCCACCAATGCTCTCAAGTGGCTGGACGTTGGTCGACACCCACCCGACTCAAGGGCGTACTTTTAAACGCCCCCTGGACGTGCTCGAAGTTTGGTTTCTCTGGAATGGCCTCTTCGATGGAGGCACGGACGGTATACAGTACTGTGAACTCCGTCTCCTGAATGGTGTTCAGGACGCGCACATGTTTTCCGAAGCCAACATCGTGAGGGCATGGGTGTCTACGAAGAGACGTTACCCGCTCGCCGGGGCCACAGTATGCGGCGCTGATAGTTCCCCTTTGCAGCCAAAGGAAACTACGAGCGCAAACGCAGAGGACGTCGACAACGGAACAGGCTTTACCTCGGAACCGCACTTTGTCGTCCAGGAACACGACCTCTCTGTCCTTTGCCCAGGCGAGATCGTGTTTGGACACGTGGAGAGTGCCGAAAAAGCACAACAGCAGATGACTGCCATCTTGGGTGGTCCACGTCCGGTTTCCCCGGACTTGCTGATGAAGTTGTATGTCTTTCGCGAGACGGCCAGGGCGGACGTCCTCCATGTGATGGCACTCGTGGCGCATTGCGTCACGGACAGGTTGGCGATTAGTTCTTTTGTACGGTGTTTGGTGGATACGCTTGCGAGGAAGGCAGGATCTGAGCCGGTCCAGATGCCATTGGAGGAGAGGTTGGCGATGGCCACTCCCTCGTTGGAGCACGAACCAGCGCATTTGCGGTCGCTCAGCTCGGTAGTCCGACGGTGGCGAAGGGCAGCCGGGAAGGTGATATTTCAGTTGAAGATGGCAAGGAGGCAGGTAGGCGTCGCCTTTTTTTTTCATACAGACTTTTTACGATCGCTGACGATCGAATTGTAGGGCGGGCAAACGCTTCCGTGTCGCCTCACGCGTTCGACACCGCATACACCCGCACGATCGCGGATCGTTTCCACCTCGCTTACGCCTGCGCAGACTGCGACCGTGATTGCAAATTGCCGTCATCTCGGCATCACATTCGGAAACGCCTACCTCGCGCTCGCGCAAGTGGCGATGACGCGCGTGCTCTATCGACGATACCTGCGCGGCGAGATCTCAGAGGAAGAATGGGCGTACCGAAAGCGACAGCCCAATATCAATGGGGGCCCGCTCAACTTTCGTCCCCACCTCGACAAGACGTGGTTCGACGATGGGGGTGCGGGCGAGTTTATGTTGTCCATCTCCATCTTTTTTTATGAGCTGCCGTTTATGACCCTTGGTGAAACGGAACGGCAGCATGCGCGCGTTCTCGAGGACGGTGCGCCACCTTTCCGGGATCTCCTCTCGTTTGACCGGTTTTTGCATCGGGCGGGGTTGATCAAGAAGCAGGCGACCGCGTTTTGGAACCATCCCTTGTTTTTCGAGATCGTACGCGCTGCGACTTTGGAATATATCGAGCATACGCGGGATAGCGCGCTGCAGTGGATGAAGCGCGTCAATGCTGCTACTGCATCCACCGACTCCGAGGATGACGCGGTTCTGGCGGTGACGGACTTTCCTATGGTGTGGGCCTTTGGCGGGTCTAGTGTTGGTAACGTGCGTCGTAACCCTCCCTTTTTTTGACGGTGCACGTCTCCATGTTCTCATTTCTGTCCGTCACTATAGGTAGACGTGATGAGCCCGACCGAATACCCCTTACCACCTACCCACCCGCTCTCGCCCTACTCGTCCTCTCGACACCCATTCAAAGCCGGCTACGTGACCCCGCCTCCCGCCACCTCTGACTCGGCGCGGGACATCGAAGCGACGCCGAGAATCAGGGTGACGCATTCTGCGATACATATCCACGCGCGTCCGATGGAGCTGTATCTCAGTGCGCACAGCGCGCAGGAAGAGTTGAACATGTATGTGCTTTATGATGGCAATGTGTATGAAGGAGGGGTCGTGGAGGAGTGGTTGGACGAGGTGAGGGGGGCGGTGTTGTGGTACCTTGGTCACCGCCAGGGTGGTCCCGCAGAGGGTCATGGTGTAGTGGTACGAGAAGGCAACGTTGGAGCGAGGTTGTGATGAGAATGCGGTGGATTGGTTGTCTGACTTTCATTCCGCGCCGTCCTGGTGTTGGGACTGGATGTGATCCATTGGCTGTAGAAGGAACAATTCTCGATGTCGGAAGCATTCGTCGATTCGGTGTGAACTGGATGTCTGGGCTTTGGGACGTGCGTTCACTGCGTCGTACATGCTTCGGATTAGTATTGCCAGCCACGACCGACGGTGTCGTTCGCAAGGACCGGTACTGTAAACAGAGTCTTGGGTCGCTTACACGTTGACGCTACTAGTAGGTTGAAGAGCAGCCTAGTACCATAACAATAAAACCACCGTTAATATGACCCATGGAAGTTCTTCTCCAAAGAAAGCCATGGGTGACACCACGATGTTGTACGCATTTATATCGTTGGACGGCCAGTCGCTACCAGACTTGGCTGATCGGATGGTGAGAGACTCTATACCGATGGTTAGTCAAGTCTTAGGATTGATCGTTGGACTTGGGTTGCGGCAGTGGAAGCCCCTGTCCGGTTGTCGAGGAGCCCGACCGCTCGCCCCCTGCCCCAGCCGCTCCGAGACTAGCAAGGCGACCTACCAGACAAGGTAAGCATTTGCATTGGGTAAAACGCCTCACTGAAGTAGCAGTGCTCCATTTGGCCGCACGGA
>JBBPTZ010001200.1:0-10956 GCA_038094315.1 Phylloporus cf. tubipes
GTCGTTCCCTCGGATGTTGATAGATGGTTGAAGCGCGGCCCAGGTACATAACACTTCACTGAGGAACTCGCGTCGCAGGCTTGCTCATGTCTCCTCATAGATGACGACAACTGATGGTGCATGGTGACGCGACAGTGCACTGTGTTTTTTGAATCCAGGGCCTACAGGCTCATAAGGGAAATGAAGATGTAATTACTGACCTTTTAGATTTGCACCGGTCGGGACCCGGTAATCCGATGAACTTCACGCCTCATAATTTACAGTAGGGTTGATTCACTGTATGGACGACTTGATGTCGAGATGACGAGTTTTCCTTGGGTTTATGTTTGCCTAGTTATCCGTAGTTCGAGTCGACTCTGATTGGTGGATAAACGACTTTGATTTCCCCAGACAGCGGTTCTGAATAATTCGAGTCGCTGAAGCCGTTGCAAAAGTTGGGCCTGTAAAGCCACGTCATTGAAAGTGGACAAGTACGAATGAAAAAAAGGGTGTCGTGACGCGGCGGTGCACATTTTCTCATGGTTCTCCGCAGTAGCATCCACACATGTCCTCAACGAGCGCTCAACGCCGCCATCATAAATACTACCAGTTGATCAACCAGCCGCAGCAACATTGAACTGAACGATGGTCGTTTTGGACAAGTACCACGATGAAGACGACCTCGTCGATACTATAGAGCCATCCGTTCACGCCGACGAGGCGCCCCCTTCGTACGAGGCCATCTCGACGGACCAGCCAAACAGCCGACCCGTATACCCACTCGGCGAAAAATCGCCACGTCAGCCAGCCATTTCGATCCCGCGTAGCAGCGGTACATCAACGAGCGGGAGCCCCTCTCGCCCGACCAGCAACCCGTCGACGTGGCTCTCCCTGCTCTCCTTTTCCTCCTCGCGCCCCTCGAAACAAGTACGACAGACCGTCCACGCTCTCATCCGCGACCTCGTCCTCAACGCCGAGTCGCCCGATCTCCTCGGGAGCTGCGCCAATGCGTGCCAGACCTACGGACTCGATCTCGCCGCGCTCTTGCAGGAGCCGTCCATCGAGCGTCATTCGGCGATCTATTGGGCGATCTTGAACCGCCGTGATACGCTCTTGCCATCGCTGCTCGTGCACGCTGCACCGCTGACCCCGTCGACCGTGTCGGACGTGCGTCTCGCTTGTCTGGCTACTTCGAATCAGCGTCTGTTTCAGTCGTTGAGGTGCCAGCGCGAGCCGTTTACGAAGGCGATGACCCCGCTGAGCACGAGTCCCGGTAGGTGACACGCCCGTATCGTGTGATGGATTGCTTGGGTTGAACGATCTGGACAGGCGCGGACGCACTCGTGCTGGGGTCCATGCCGTCGGACGAGGTGACGATACGCGAGATGGAAGGTCAGGGGACGTTTGTGGCGGAGATGCGGATCAACCTGTGGCAGAAACGTATGCGGGTGTCTGGTCGCGTCAGCGTCGAGTTCATCGCACGAGGTGTGACACGCCCTTTCCCTTGTACGCTGGGACGCTCACCGGGTCACACGCACAGGTCGAATATGGTCGCTCACGTTCTTTTCGCCGCCATCCACCACTCGCACGACGGTGGGGATGTGGCAGGTCGCACTGTGTTTGCTCGAGCACAGCCCGCCTACCTTTATCGACTCTAGACTCGTCATTGACGTGCCTCCGCCGTCCTCGAACGCGTCTCGAGTGAGCGACCTGATTTCGTTATCCCCACCAAACGTCCCGAGCAGTCCCGCTCCGCGATCCCCTCCATCCCCTTCGCCCCCGCGATCGCACACGTCCAAGTCCAAATCCAAGACACCGCCCAACATCCAGGTGCGTCTGAAGAGCAGCTATCGCCTCGCATACCGCGCATCAAACATTTTCCTCGGCGCACTCGATGCCGCGTTTTCGAGTCAGAAAGGATGGAGTCCTCCGCACGTCGATCAGTGGATGGACAACGATGGTACTTATACCAACGCCATCGTCGTACCACTGGACGATGGTGCTGGCGGAGAGCTGTTGTACGAGTAAGTGTTGAGGCTCTCTTGTTGCGGAGCTAGGCTGAGTCGTTCTCAGCAATACCCCGTTCATTGCAAACGATGGCACGTTGCACGCTCGCCTCGAGGCACGACTGGGGAAGCCAGAATCGCCAGAATGTGTCATATGTTGAGTTGAAGATGTAATCTCAAGTCGGCATTACAGGTCATTGACGACCAAACGTTGCAACTGCGTAACATCTACATGGGATTGCTGTACTAGGGCTGTGACGCAGCTGCGACCGCAGCCCGTCTGCGCGCCTTTCTCGCTTTTCTCTTCTGGCTCCCGTTGCGCCTCTTCCCAAAGTACGGATTGATGATCTCCCGCAGTAGCTCCTTGAGTAAACCGCCTTGATATGCGTTCTCCTTGGGGAAGAATCGATCTGTTCTCTTCGTGTATGCGGCGAGTTCGTCGAGGGAGCCAAACTGTCGAACTGGACGCCCTGTCCTGACCGCTTCGATGAGGTCGACAATGTTGACGTGCGCGTCCCAAATGACCTGTGCGCCGAGACTCAACAAGGAGAGGACGTCGAGTTGAGACACCTACTTTGCGACACTCGTCGACGGTGTCGGGGATGGGCTTGATGCCGATGGTGTTGCAGAGGTGTTGCCACGCGGCGATGTCGTTGCCATCGACGCCGTAAAGAAAATTGAACTGTTGGACGAGCGCGTCTTTGAACTCTCTGCGCGCGTCTTTGCGTGCGGGCGAGTTGCCTGTCCACCCGGATGCCTCGCAGAGACGAGCAAAGTTTTTCTGCGCCGAGGTCTTTGGCTGGTACGCGAAGCCGACGGCCACGAATCCCGCAAAGAAGGTCTCGAGAGGGGCCCTGTCTGTGTCGCTCATGGTGCTGGAAAGAGAGGGCTTATGACGTTTTCTAATTTGTCAAGACAGCTTTGTGGGGAAGGGATCGATCACATGATCACTACTCTTCGATCGAGTGCCACGACGATGATGATCCTCCCCAAATAAACTTGTGTGCGGAAGCCTGAGTGTGCGAGTATTAGACGAGTCGACCCCGGCATCAGACCGAACTGCCACCGGCATCGGCTCTCCCTCTCCCGATCATGGACCCCGTCGTACCACACGAAATCACCGCAGAACTCACGCAGATACTCGCCAATCTCGTGCTCGGTGACAACAAGATCCGTTCAAAGTATGGCCCTACTCGCAATCGTCATCCGTACCTGCTCAATCAGAATACCTCAGTGCAGAGAAAGCGGTCAATGACCGCCTCGCTCAGACTCCTGACCTCTACCTCCTCGCACTGGCTCAGTTTGCCATCGTAGCAGACACAGAAGTGGCAAGTAGCCAAACCATCCCTCGAAAACGACCGCACTTACCCATCCTGCTCAAGCGCAGATGAGGTCCTTTTCATTGGTGCTCCTTCGGCGTCTCCTCTTTCGCTCCGCGCCACATCAACAGCAAAGAGACCCAAAATCCACCCTCTACGATCAGCTCTCCTCGCACGCCTTGACCACACTCGAGCGTCTCCTCCTCCACTCGCTCTCCCATGAATCCTCCGACTCCGTACGTCGGAAATCCGTCGACACCGTATGCGACCTTGCCAACAATGCCATGTCGCGCGGTCGACCATGGCATCCCCTGCAAGCCCAAGCGTTCAACATGACCCAGACCCAAGAACCAGGCTTTCGCGAATGCGCCTTCCGCGTCTTTTCCGGCTGTCCAAACCTCGTCATCGATCTCCAAACAGACGCCGTCCTCTCCGTCTTTCAAAAAGGGTTACAAGACGCTCAGAGCGTCGACGTACGTCCACGACAACACGCGTTTACTCACGTCTCCACCGCGTGCTGATCGTACCGATGTAGGTCCGGCTCGCCGCGCTTCGGGCCTGCGTCTCGTATTTGACCGCCGCGGACGTACACCAGCTCGCACAGTCCTTGTCGTTGCTCTATCCGATGCTCGATACGCTTCCCTCGCTCCCCAACGTTCATCTCAAGACGTTTTTGAGTTCGTTGACACCGCTCTGCTCGTCCCACCCCACACTGTTCGCTCCACACCTTCCGGCACTCTTGTCGTTCCTCCGTGCCCTGATTATGCCCACCGCCGATTCGGGTCCTACGCCGACCGTCGCAAAACCATTCCCCGCCACGGGCGCGTCCTTTGCTTTCCCGCCCTGCGAGACCGTGCATCAAAACGACGAAGGCGACGCCGAGGCTGCCGAGGACGAAGAAAAGCAGCAAGTGAGAAAGGCGGCGTTAGAGCTGATGGTCACGCTTAGTGAAGCGAAACCCTCGATGGTGAAACGTGTCGAAGGATGGACACCCGCAATCGTGCGAGCCTGTCTAGAGGGTATGGGAGAGCTGCCCGAGGATGGATTGGAGGCGTGGTTGGACGCGGATGTGTGTCTTTTCCTTCTTTCTTCTCCCTGTCTTTCGTTTGTTGATCGACGTCTGGAAAGCCTTCAGAAGAGTCGCAGGATGAGACTTACCCGCAAGTGTACGAGCAGTCGCTCGATCGTCTTGCATGCGCTCTCGGAGGAAAGGAAGTTCTCCCGCCCGCCTTTCAATACATCCCATCGATGCTCGCTAGTTATGACTGGCGATTGCGGCATGCAGGCTTGATGGCGATCGCAGCCATAGGGGAGGGCACCAGCAAGGTACGCCCGTCACGCCCCATTTGTCCCTTTCCTTGATTTCATTTCTTCCCGACCAGGTGATGCAACTCGAGCTCGGCAAGGTTGTAGAGTGAGCGATTCATTCTTTGCGCTTCATTGTTGTATATGGACGGACGAACGTGCCGACAGTCTTGTGACGCCGATGTTCAAAGATGCACATCCACGCGTCCGTTATGCCGCATGCCAGTGCCTGTGCGCGTTTAATTTACTCCAGCGCGTAGACGCTCACCTAAACGAGAATCTAGGGGTCAGCTGTGTACAGACTTGGAGGTAAGTGAGCCTATCGGTGTGGGGATCTCGCTGACACCGTTTCGGGTAGGAAGTCATTCAAGATCGTTATCATCGACAACTCTTTGCTGCATTGATACCCACCCTTGAAGCTCCTGAGTCTCGGTAAACGTTACTATCGCACATGCAGTGATATGGCTGACCTTTGCGGTAGCGTCCATGCACACGCGGCCGCTGCGCTGATCAACTTTTGTGAAGGCGTTGAACGGGACGCGCTACTTCCATACCTCGATCCCATCGTCGAACGACTGCTCAAGTTGCTTCACCCGGACGTCGAAGCAGGCAAACAAGTCAAAAGGTATGTTCAAGAACAAGCCATCACGACGTTGGCGATGGTCGCCGATGCCAGCGAGGCCACGTTTGCAAAGGTACGCCGGGCCAGTGTCTCCGGAAGAGGTGATGGCAATGCTGCCCTGCTCTCATAGCATTATGGAACCATCATGCCTCTCTTGCTCAACGTGCTCCGAAATGCGAATGATCCGAGTCATCAGAAGCTGCGCGTCAAGGCTATGGAATGTGCTGGGCTCATCGGTATGTACCTGAACCCCCTGGCTGCGGATTGTGATTTCCGCAGGCCCCTTATTTCACACTCTTTTGTAGCAATCGCCGTCGGACGGGACGTCTTCCGACCGGATGCGCGGACGCTCATCGATGCCCTGATTACCATCCAAAGTCAGTCCGAATCGCCTCTTTGCTAAATCCTAACCCTAAAAATCACCACCGACAGACTCGCCCGTCGATCCCTCTGACACGCTTCTAGCGACGTATCTGATTGCGACGTGGGCCAAGATCTGTCAAGCGCTCGGGCCTGAATTCGAGCCTTTTCTGCCGGTGGTCATGCCACCGCTGCTCAACGCAGCGAGCGCCAAAGCGGATGTGTCGGTCTACGGTAAAGCACGACTCGCAACCCATCGCCGACATGTTACTCACCACCACGCGCGTTTCAGACGACGAAGAGGACGAACGCGAACGCGACGGATGGGAAACGATCTCAATGGACGGCCAGATCGTCGGGATCCGCACCGCGACCATCGACGAGAAATGTCAGGCGTTTGACACGCTCGTGATTTACTGCAGCGTCCTCGGGGGCGGATTCGGTTCGTATCTGACGCAGTCCCTCGAGCTCACGTTGCCTGCGTTGCAGTTTTACTTTCACGAGGGCGTGCGGGAGGCAGCGTGTAGGTGCGTTCCTCTTTTTTTTTTTCTTTTTTTTTGGGGGGGCATACCCAACGCTGACGCTGACGCAGACTCATCCCGCTCTTGACGTCGTGCGGTAAATCGAGCGGCACGCTCACCCCGCCCATGGTCACCGCCTCCCTCTCCAAACTCGTGTACTGCATCCAGATCGAGACCGACCCATCGTTCGTCGCGTCGTTGTACAAGGCCATCGGGGACACGCTCCGCGTCGTCGGGGTGCACGCGCTCACGCCAGAGTTGACAAGCGGGCTGCTAGACGGGACGAAACTCCAGCTACACAACATGGCAGAGAAGCGGAAACGGCGTGCTGGTGCGGGGGGTGCGAGTGGCGGCGGCGTTGGCACCGGCACAGGTGTAGGGAACGCTAGCGGAAGTAGCGGAAGTAGTGCGAGTGGCGGCGGCGGTAGTGGTGGCGGCGGAACCGACGACGAAGCGCACCTCGCGCCGGATGAAGACGACCGGGACGAGATCGCGCTGATGGAAGAAATGGAAGAGTTTGCGTTGGAGGATATGGAGAAGACGTTGAGGATGTTGGACGGCGGACAGTCGTTGTTGATCGCTGTCGCGAGCGTGCGCGAGTTGGGGAGTCATCGCTGTTCGTGGGAGGACGAGGAGTTGGGAGGAGAAGAGGTCGAGGGGTGATCTTCACTTTTCCCTGCCCCTCCTCGGACTTGGACGGACGCACCGCTGCATTTGTTGTGCCCGGCAGCAGCAGCAGCAGCAAGTCCGAGTGAGATGCATCACAGACCCCCGCCGTAAGCATCTCTCGTGCACTCACATACAAAATGTTTTTTTCTTCTTTTCACCCACACGCAAATACGGCGGCCTTTCTATGATTACATTTCCTTGGTTCGTTTTCCAGAAAACTGTATGTCGAATACTAAACTGCGTATGTGAAGTAAAACCACGTGACGTAACAGGGACGAGACAAGGGGAGGAAAAGCGAGCGGGTGAGAGGGAAGGTGTGAAGACGGACAGACGTCCCCGACGTCGCAACGTCGTCTGTAGCATTCGTCCAAGGGAACAGAAAGCGGGGGGAGGGGGAGAAAGGGGGGCAAGGTAAATTGAGAGTCCAGTGAGAGCGTGCGGTCAGTCGGTAACGTGAGCTTGCGGATGTTACAGCCGCGACGTGCAGCAGAGCAATAGGTTGATGATATGTTATGTATGGAGACATGCTAGAGGGGAAATGACAAGAATATCCACAGAGATAATGCAAGCTGTCAAATGATGTGTCAGCGAGGCGGTGATCGCATCCATGGGTCGCTCACCAATAGATAGCGTATACGACTTGAGCACAACGGAACCGGAGAAGAATGAGAAAAAAGAAGATAAAAAGGAGACAAAGGAAAGATGATGCTACAGAATGCCCGAGTCCTTTAGTGCATTCTGTAGGATCGTTTCCTTTACTGCAGCGAATACTAAACGAATGTTTGTCGTGTCCGTTGCTTGTGTTAGACTGCTCTCGGGTGAGCGAGGAGCAGAGCTAAGAGGTCGGGAACGTACTGTGGATAGACAGAAAGGCGCGCACGATTCGTTTGCATGAATCTCCAGAGAATGTATTTAGCCGCCTTGTTGATATCGGCACCGCCAGAGTACTCGGGGAAATATCTCTCTAGTGGAACCTGGCGGAGCATGAGCAAACAAAACAATCGATCCTCGGAAGACATGCCTTTGGCAACTTGGTCTTGAAGACATCGATCTTATTTAGGAACAATATTATCGACGTTCTCAGGAACCATCTCGAGTTGATCACGGACTCGAACAATATCAGAGATTCGATCATTCGATTCTACCGAGTACGATTTAGAGCTCGAATACAAAGAATATGCAGCGCACTTGCCTGATTCTTCTCCTCCAGCAACACCTGGTCGTACTCACTCAGAGCTGTACAAAAGATGATGCTCGTGACGCTTTCGAAGCAATGTATCCATTTCTTTCGTTCTGAGCGCTGACCACCGACGTCGAACATGTGTATTCTAGATTACGTTGAGGTGGGATATGAGTGACGATGCGATGCGGCGTACTGGAGTTGCCCCATGGTAAATCTTGTTTCGGTGATGCCCGTCGTCTTTAGACGAGCTCGTAAAACGTCGTTTTCTGTTGGTAGGTAGTTTGGTGAACCTATGCGTACTACGTCGGTGAAGAAACTAGGGGGAGCGGGGCGTTAAAGGCAGGCGAGGATGATAACGCGACGGTACTGACTAAACAGCGCTGTCCATGAGATAAAACTCGCTGCTATGGTCCATGAGTTGTGGAATTATTGGGTCTTTCCACAATTGGTGGATGGCTTGGGCGATTTCGGGAGAAAAAACGAAAGAGGGTGATTGGTCGATTCGGTAGTCGAATATACGGTCCGCATTGTCCTAGAGTGGCGAGGATGAGAACCAAAGGGGGGAGTTGGGGACGAGTTGGGTCGTACACGGTTATTTGGTTCTACGCAGTCCAAACCGATCTTGCGCATTGCAAGGACGATGGCTTGCGCGCTATCGAGCGTGTTTCGATAGATGGTGGGTCGGTAAGTCATGAGTTCTTCGTCGGTGAAGCCATTCTGATGAATGATCTTCATCTGTTTGACGATGGTCGATTTGCCTGACTCTCCGGAGCCTAGCGGAGGGTTAGCTCTGGCACGGGATGGGAGGTGGGAAAGAGGCGCCGGGGGGAGGCTGACCTAGGAGTAATATCTTGCACTCCTTTCTGAGCTTCCTGGAGTCCTCTTCGAGCTGCTTGTCGATTGCGTCTGATATTGCTTTTTCGGCCCTGTCCTGGGCAGAAATGCAGTTGCCCATGGCTCAAGGACGTCGTAGCTGTGCGCGAGTGGAATGGGGACGAACGACTTGGGTTGTGGGAGAGAATGGGGGCGCAAGGGAGAGCAGAGGGGTGGGGAGGAGGAGAGGGCAAGAGGAGAGGGCTTACGGTGAGAGAAGCGGCGGAGAGGTTGTCTGACGGTGACCAGCGGCAGCTTTGTTTCTCACCTACAGCAACAGGTCACAGAGTCACGTGTCACTTTTTCTTCCATCTACTTCCATTTGTCGTCGTGGCTTGCTTGTTCTTTTCGCCAAGTTCATCGAGATTAATGACCTTTTTACTAGACCCTGGATACTCTTCGTCACAAGTGAAACTTGAGCTGTCTGCGCTGGAGCCAGCGTACCCGACGTCCATTTACCCTTCTTTGGCAGACGCCACGCGTGCTCATGTCCTTATCTGTCCGTCTCATCCTCCTTATCCGTGCCTAGATTCCCTTCTGTTCCGTTCTTCGCTGCCCTTACTACCTAGCGTCGGTATCCTTGTCCCTTGTCTCCTCGCAAGTCCGGCCTGATCGGACAGCCGACACCTGCTCCGAAAAAGGTGACAGTGCCATTGCCGCCAATATCGTCGGACCCGTTGGGACCTGGTACCAACGGTAACGATCACGCCCGGCGTCCTTTGTCCTTGCCGATTAGCGGTACTGTTCCAAATTCTTGCGCTTTGCGTCGTGTACAATCTATACCCCTTTTCGGTTCTCGACCAACTCGGATGATCTTCAGTTTCCTTGCTGTCACAGTCGTGCGGTGGAGTCAACTCCGATCATTTTGGCCCAAGGGTGTGTCACGTTCATCCTCCGTACCGGCCGGCCTCTGCACTTTACATATATCCCACAGAATACGGCCCATGTGTTGCCCTGCTCACTTTGATCGACACATTGAAGGCACCCGTCACTGAATGGGAGCAGTATGCAGCCATCCGCGGCACAAGTCACACATCCACCTAGCTTATATTCTTTTTTCAGCAGATCAACCCAAACTGTCACCCCGCCCTACAATTAAGCTTCAAGAGTCATAATTTTACACTTTCACCTCTAATTCGCCTACGAACTCTGCGCTCGATTCAATTTGGCATGTATGTCTGGAAGATTGTGAATCCCAGCGTGGGAAGCATGACGCCCCGCAAAGCTGTGCAAAGTGCTGGCAACGTTCATTGTCAGGACTCGCCATGGGGACGCGAATGTGTTGCAGTCAATAATATTTTTGACTGGCCTTTGGCATTTCGTGGGTTCCAAATCTGTACGGAGGCATTTGAAAAACGTTTGCAACTAATCTGCTGTCTGTTCAGAGCGGCTCGGAAAGTCATCCCAAAAGATGTTCACCCTGCTTTAATAGGTGCCACCTTTCCTCCGAGGCAGATAACTGCGGACAGCAGTTGGCCACTTTACACGTACAGTCGACTTTCAAATTTCATGACCCATACCCCTCGGATATGGATTGACATGGATCTAAAAATGAACTTTGGAAATTGTAAAATTGCAAGGGTTCTCAGGGCATATCATATTTGGGTAAACAGAGTCAACATAATCAGGCAAGGAACTTACCTTGCGATTAGCTGATACTCTAACCATAAAAGCAGAACGCAACAAATTACTATTCGGCAAATGTACATAACACTCTCACAAGGGTCCGAAGCGAAATGTATCAATCAAGGTATGTCGAAGTTTTTATTGATGAGGACATAAAACGAAACGCGTTTCAACAGCATCCGGACGAAAAGGCTATATCGCTTAACGTAACATACGTACGAGATCAATTGCCAAGCAGGAAGAAGCCAGGGACGCAATTTGAACGGTAACTTGGTTACAAGACAAAGGCGGCGCCAACCAATGCCCCAGCAGAGGCGACGAGAGTACCAACAAAGGATCCAAGGGAGAAGGGAGCAGAGAGCGCCATGGCGGCACTAGAGCTGGTAGCGGTAACGGTCTGCGAGTGGGACGTGGTCGAGGACGTTGCGGTCGTCGACGCCTTGGTCGTCGTCCCAGTAGAGGTGCTGGTCGTCGCCTTGGTAGTCCCCGAAGA
>JBBPTZ010001201.1:0-10955 GCA_038094315.1 Phylloporus cf. tubipes
ACACCATTGCGCCCTGGATGCTGGCCAGACACCGAAAAATACTCTGAGGAACACCCAGCTAAATGGGTGATGAACAATTTTTATGCTGTTCAAACCAGGTACAGGAATGGATGTCTGCATGAAGCATGGCACTGGATGTCACTGAGCTGTTCGTAAATCCTCTCACAGATACTTTGCTGACAAATATGAGCTGCCCAAACCTGGACGTCATGCAGATGTCGGATGACAATCATTGTACTGTGGTCACATGAAACATTCATCAGTCATTGTAGTTATGGAGCTGTGACCCCCACAACAAAATCATACCCAGGAAGGCTGACTGGCGTCGCAATGTTCACGGAACATCAGGTTAACTTGGGTGTGTAGTACAGAGCTGGAACTTGGGTGGCAACTGTACAATAAACATTGTCTTCACAATGATTGGCGATTGATACAATGAACACGAAATACAAAAAAGAATAAGCTACATAAACATGATACAATTGGGGAATAGTATGGAGTAGTAAGCCCCCCAAAATGAGTGCACGGCATACAACTACAATTGCATGATCATAGTTACGGGTATGGATGGTGTTGTTGAACACTCATACCCACACCACACACAACAGCATGGTAGCACCATATTCACGATGACGACAACATGGCCCTATGTCCTCGTCATTGAATGGCCTCGAGGAAATGATCCGCAAAGACTTTGTCGAGCGCATCTCCCCGTTATGGCTGAACCTGAGTGGCCCTATGTCCTTGTCATTGAATGGCCTTGAGGAAATGATCCGCAAAGACTTTGTCAAGCACATCTCTTTATAACTGAACCTGAGTGGCCCTATGTCCTTGTCATTGATCGATTCCGAGGAAATGATCTGCAAAGATTTGTCGAGTGCATCTTCTTCTTGTTATAGCTGAATCTGAGTGGCCTTATGTCCTCATCTTTGATGTGGTCGTGCCCATGTCCTTCCTGGTGTTACCAGCATGATAGGGTGGTTGGAAGAATGAGCGGTCGGGCTCAAAATGTCTCATCCCAGGATTTTCCAGAGCCAGAGCACTTGGATACACTCTTTTCTCCCTGTCGTGGTTGTGTGCCACCTGCACTGGATTACTGCCATGCTTCACGTCTTTCACCACCTAAACTCTCTTCCTTGCTTGAGGTCAATGGTGATACGCATTTTTCTCTGTTGGCTCCTATCGATTTACCTTGGGCACCGAGTGAGCAGATTAGCAGATGGGGATGAGCGTTTTGGGCTGAAGTGACACAGTGGAGGTGAGAGGGGAGCAGGTGGGATGAAAGCAGTGGGGTCATGGTGAGAAATGAGCATTTGGGCTCGAAATGAGGTGGTGGAGAAAGACGAGCGCCAGGACCGAAGTAGTAGGGTAGTGAATGACCGAGTTGGGCATATTGTGCAAACTGAGTATATATCACGTATGGTGAATGTATATTGGCACTTTGAGCTGCTCGGAATGATTCACACCATCATCGTGAACACCATGAGGGCGAGTGCAAATGCTGGCACGCTGGCCAAGGTATTTATACTGGGCCTTGTCTGCAAGGTGGAGATGTTGGTGTTCTCTCGGCAATGGCCACTGGCCATCAAGCAGCGGAATATGCTCATTGGACGGCATGGCTGCCACCTGGTTGGGCCCAAGATGGTAATCAAGCGACTTGATACCACACAAGTGCCCTTTGTCTGTAAACTAGAGCTGCATATTTTCCAAAGCGAAAGGCATTTGGATTGAAGAGCATGCATTCATTTCCAAATCTGGACACCATAGAATGCGTTTCTGAATGAAACGTCATCAGCAAAGTGATGCAGAATTGATCAAGGGGGTTGGAGCAGCTCGTCACGTTTTGTGGGTCAGGGAGATCAAAGAGACCAATGAATGTGTCAAAGTTGTCACTGCAAGGGCGTTGGTTGATATGTTCGTTGAGCCAGGCAAAAAGAAAGTCTTGGCGAGGTCATCATGGTTATTGGAAGCGCCATCGGGGCCGAGGAAGACGGTGCAAAGCTCCTTCTTCATGAGCTTCATCTTGTAAGAAAGCATATTCTCCAGCGCAGTAGGCTATACACCCAGGAAATCGGCAATGATACCGAGGACATCTGCATTGCAAACAACTGTGGCATCCGCATCATGACTGTGGTCTACAATGAACTCGAGATCTCCCAGGTGTAGAATGGCAGCTATGAGCTGGCAGGTTTGTGCAACATTTTGCTTTGATAGACCGATGGACTTGAGTGCCGATTTGAGCTGTTTGAAGTGATTGGTGTCATCATCACGAACACTGTTGGGGCGGGTGCCAGCTGCGGTGCGCTGACCAAGATACCAATACTGGGTCTTGTCTGTGAGGTGAAGATGATGATGCTCTTCTGACGAAGCGCCAGCCATCAAGTAGTAAAATATATGAAAATTGCGTTTACCAGATGGCACGGCCGCCACTCGGTTGCACTTGAGATAGTAGTCAAAGGATTTGATACCGCACAAATGCCCCTTGTCGGCAAACTGGAGCTCTGTATACTTTCCAAAGTGCAAGGCATTTGGGTTGAAGAGAGATGCAAGCGTTTCTGAAAGATTCGATGATGAACTCTGTAGCAGGCACTTGAGCTGCGAGCTTCAAGCCCTTCTTTCCTGGCAGACATGATCTTGAGCAGCCTTTTTATTGCAAGGCAACGACATTCTGACTTGCCGCCGCCAGCTTCACCACTAAAATATGAATCAATACTTGTGTGCCGTATTTCGAGTGAAATAGATTCTACCTGGTGATGATGGACTGGTCCTAGGTGGTACACTTCATGTGGTAGTAGGCGTTGTTGGTGAGCTGGAATATGTGTGGTGGGAAGGGGGTCTTGTTCTCATTGGTATCCCAATAGCCTGTGGCATATTTTTGGAGGATAGAGTCAGTGTTGGAGGAGGAATGACTGTGACCAGGGTGGAAGAGCCGATGGTGGTACAAATGGGATTGGTCATGAAGCCCTCGCAGAGACAGGTGACGACATTGTCAAAGACATGGCCAGGTTAGCAGCGGCCTTGACACAGACCAAGCGCATGTCATGCAAGAAAGATTGTCTCATATGTGTGATCGGGTTACATGGAGATATAAAATACTACAAGAGAATTACTGGGTGGAAGACGTCAACGTTGTGCCAGAAACAATACTTCTGAACTGCTCCCAGATGACCAGATGGGGAGGTGTATCCGAGAGTTCGTCATATCCACCTTTCAACATCCAGCATGATATAAACTCGCCCTCCATTGCAATCATTGAATTCCAATGAGACCACTTACCCCGAGGAAATTCGGGATGAGCAGCAACAAAGGCCATCCAGAAGAGCTCTCGTGTCAAACGGTAGCAGTCCGAGTGTTTGGATTCAAGAAGGGGATCTGCAACCAAGTGCGTTTCGATCTGTTTTGCCAACTCCTTCCAATGACACATATTGCTTGGATCAAAATGAGATGAGAGTGGGAGGAAGGGGAACATGTCCTAGGTGTGAATACACATGTGTGAAACAGCCAGCAATGACACATCGACAAGGAACACACCAGAGTCAAGGTCTTGTTCGCTTCCTTGGACATATCACATATTTCAGGGAGTAAAGGCTGATCAGCCCATTCATCGCAGAAATGAATAGAGACCTGCACCGGCTACGCAAGAATATCGATTGGTTACTTGGTCGAATAGTACACAGAAAGACTTACAATGTTTTTGGGTGGAGTATTGTGCAAAACAACGCCATGAAAACAAACAGACAGTTTGAGAGTATTGAGGGTAGTTAATCCACTTGGTCCGAGACAGGTTCTAACATCGATGATTGTCGACATTGTGGCAGAAAGCAATGGAGGTCGCAACGTTGCAAGTATCGCAAGTCAAGTTTTTGAGGTCATGTGACATGATCAACATTGCATGCATCACTGATGTTTGGTTGATACGATGGCCAGGCTTTCGAAACCTCCTTAGTTCAACCCAAATGGTAAGGGAAGTTGTGGAAGGCGCTCTTTGAGTTTGACCCTCTCTGCCACAGTTTTCACTATCATCCACACTGACCTGGAATCTGTCAGATGCAATGTCTGCCTGAGTCGTGGAGGCAAGAAACCTGTCATTTGTCTTTATCATGTCGCAGGCCATATCCAATCAAAGAAGCATCAAAAGAGTGTTCAGGAGGCAATAAAGGAGAAAGGACCGCCGCAGAAACTCGGGACTCTCAAATGCTATCGGTCAGTATTGTCACTGCCAGAGGAGATGCCGTCGTTGGATACATTTGCGATTGTGCTGGATGGTCCCCTGTTGCCTCCTCTACTTGATAGCACTGGTGGAGATCAAGACATACTGTTTGGCCAAGCCTGGGATGAATTTGAAGCTGAACATACCATACACATTGATGATTACTTCGACAAGATACGACAGATGATTGAAAATGGCGAATCGATATTTCCCACTATGCTGCCACCGCTCAAGGATGAATTAGGACTCAAGGACTTTGATGAACTAGACCTCATTTCTCCCAATTTCGGAGACTATGACACAGATGCTGAAGGTCTGTACTTTTCTAATCTCTCTCCGTTCCTGTCTCAGTTGACTCCAAAGACTACGGCATAGATGTCGAAGGTTTGTAACCCTTTTCTGATCTCCCTTCATTCCTCTCAACCAGTGGATAGCTGTCAGGAGTTGAGCTTCACAGCCTGCTAGATCCAAGGTGGTCGCGGACGTCTCCCCAGACAAACCATTATACCCTTGGAAGTCAAGGCCGGTATGTTCACCTTTACTGCTGTTGTGATACTCATTGACGGTTCTACAGGAATTCTTAACCCACCTTCTCTTCAGTTCTCCCCGCCTCAGGTTCTCGGAAGCACAAAAAGCGGCAGTACTGAGATGGGCAAAGGACCTTGGTGCACCTGAGGTGCCATTGATGTATGCTATGAAAAAGTCCCCAGATTGTTTTATGAAGCTCCTCGGGACACCAACAGAAAAAATCACAATGACATTAGGCAACGTGTTCTACCTCAACACATTAAGCAAAGTGATCGCTATGGTAAGTGAAACTGTCTATTTAAGCTATTATTTTATTGAGCTATGGCTGTTGTAGGATTTCACAAACCCACTTACTCGTTTCACGATGCAAGAATATCCTGAGGACGGACAGGGCTGCATGTCGCAGGTACACCACAGAAACAAGATGCTCAATGACCTCCCAGATACTCTTGCACCTCTGTGTGTTCGTGTTGATCGCGGCATCTATTTTGTCAATGAACTACTCCAGCAATCCACAGGTCAATATTTTATTCCAAAGAAAATTTTCCAAGCGAGAATGATGCAATCGGAGCCAACAATTCTTGCGCTAGGCCACAAGGCATCAAAGACTGTGGTTCATTTCCACTACAAATGTTGCCAAGGATTTATTTACTGACCAATCACTCTCACTGGTTAAGGGGGAATATGATATCAATCCTGAAATGATCATTATTGAAGTTTCAACATTTGTTAGGACATTTGAAGGCCTCCAGCGCCAGGCTGGCGAGTCTGGAATCCGTTTCACAGGTTTGTTTACTATTCAAAAGTGTGAGGTATCCAACAATTTTATAGCCTCCTCAACATCGTTCTCTGATCTCATGCCAAATCCGCTCTGGGAAAAGTTAGGCAGATGAATGGTCTACACTGTACCTCTCGTCGTATTCATGGACGATGTATCAGGCAATATCTCGAAACAATGGAACAAGCACCATGTAGTCTATGTGTCAAATGGGTTGCTGCTGTGACAGATGCTCGAACAAGAATTTACGATTAGGCTTGCGACAGGCTCGCCTCATGCCACTCCCATGGAGCTAATGCAGGGTATCAAAGACTTGATCTGGTGCATGACTCACATCAGCCCATCAATGCTTCCCTACTCATGCATGTACCAGGAAAGCAGCCGATGATCCCATTATCACATTTGATGTTAAGCATGAAGAAGAGGTTATGCTGATACCATACAACCTGATCATCATGGGCGACAACCCCATGCAGGCCGAGGAATGCAGCCATGGTGGGCTGAAATGCAACTACCTATGCTGTACCTGCAAAGTTGGCAGCACGAATGCTGAGAAGAAATCTGATAAAAGATACAGTGATCTTTTTCAGGTATACATGACTCAACATATGTTACATGGACTAATCATTGTCTTTCAGTGTGGTGAGTTGTGTACCCCTGAGGACACTTGCACCGAAATTAAATCCCAGATTGAGCTCACAAAGCTCTCTGGTGGTATACAAAAAGTCAAGGACGCCATCAGCCGGTCTGGCATCAAGGATAGTGCGACCGCCACAATCGTAAATTGGCTTCTCATGCTTGGTAAGATACTGTGCCAGAGAACTGCTGGACAACCCAGACCGTCAGAGGTGGAGGTCATTGTTACGCTTGACTCGGGTAGAGGCGAGCGTAGACTTGGGTACGAGACGACGTCGATGGAAGCGTATGCTAGACCAGACGCGGGGGTGTCTAGAGGCGTTAGCCTGACTAGAAGGACTAAGAGAGAGGCGGAGCGAGAGGTCGAGGAGGTCGGCTAGGCGAACGACGAGACAGACTCGTAGTAGGCAGTCAGCTTGGTGTATTCCAAGTAGAAATAGCTTAGTGATACATGTGCGTGCGACCAGTATTTAAGTGAAAGTAGAATGCGCACGGACCAAGGATAGAAGAGGACACTATCGTCAAGATAGGAAAAGAACGTTGTAGAACAACGTGGAAGAACTATGACTAAGCTGGAGGGGAAAATGCTATAGGGGGGACGGAAACGATGACAGTGAAGTGATGAGTAATATCGGCCGATGGGTAGGAAAGGGGTCATCGTAGAAGAAAAGAAAATAGTGTTCGTGAGAGAAAGGGGAAAATAGGGGAGAATCGTAACAGTCATGGCACGATTAAACAACAAATTGGAACTACTCCTCAGAGGCCAATCACTCAACAACCACATCAATCCCCTTCTTTCGATGCCAGGAATCAATGTTCATAAAGACACTCCAACCGAGATTCTTCACACCGTACTTCTCGGTATTGTCAAGTACTTTTGGGGACAGACCACATATATTCTCGAGAAAAACCACACAATTAGAATGTTCCAAACTCGTCTTACATCCATTAATCAGGAAGGTCTCAATTCTCTGACACTTCATGCTAATTATATCGTTAGATATAAAAACGCACTTGTTGGAAAGCATCTCAAGGGACTTGCACAGGTTATGCCGTACCTTATATATGACCTCATTCCTGAGAAACCTGAAGTTCTCAAAGGATGGTTACTGATCAGAAAGTTGGTAGTCCTTCTCTGGCACACATTGATTGAGGACATGGATATGTATCTTGTGAGTACCTCTTTCTAGTGAATGTTCGTATATCCATTTACACGATCATAATCTGTTAGGCTACCCTTTTGCATGTCCTCGATGACCTGCTCACCATCAGTGCACAATGTGCTCCAAGTATTTTATTGACAAAAGCAAAGTTCCATTTTCTCATCCACCTCCCCATGTTTATCTGACATTTCGGGCCAGCAATCCTTTTTTTGATGGAATGGTATGAATCGTTCAATGGTGTTTATCGCCTGTCATCTGTGTACAGTAACCGCCAAGCGCCGAGTTGTGACTCATGTTGCCTTTTTGCTGAACTAGACAACATGAAGCACGTTGTCTCTGGAGGGATATGGCATGATCCTAATGCTCAGAAATGGGTTAAGGCACTGCAACGAGACCTTTTACCCACAAAGTGCATGTCCAAACCAAACTCTCCAAAACACTACAGTTTTTTAACCAACAGCCATCTGATGATCACAACCTCACCCTTCACCGACCATTCAGCATCTCAGTATGAGTTTTCTTGCACAATTCTGACTTGAGCATGCCAACAGGTCCAGCAACAATGCTGAAGGGTCACTGTCTACTTCTGCAGGTGAAGACCCTGCTACTGATGACAGTCTGAGCAACCCCGACTGACTTTATTTCCCACCTAGTTCTCCTGTTCACGGATCGACTTGCGAGCCCCCTCCCCCTGCTCAGCGACAAGAGCGCTCTGATTCCACTGATGAAACACTCGAGCAGGAATCTCAGCAGAGGCATAAACACCACTGTGCTACACAAGTGTGCAAGGACCTTGAGCTGGCTGAGGATGCACTCACTTCATTTGCAGAGGTAAATACTCATCACATCTATTATAATATACTGATGGAGCACTTAGCTCGACGTACCTGGGATGCTTATCACCATCTTCGGGAAACTCCTTTGGCTAGAGCGAGAACAGGTGAAAGATGAAGTCAACTCCTTTATCAGGTCTGATGAGTTCAAGGTATTTGTATTTTCTATTAAATAACATATCTCATCGCTATATGTAAAGGATGTTGTCCAAGATCGGCTCCGGACAGCGCTTCAATCTGTGAACATCTCACACTATCTGAACGGTATCAATGACCAAATCTGGGTTTGTACTTGTGTTTTGGTATTCCATTGTTCTATTCATTATGCTGATTTATAATTTTAGGGCTTTATGAAGCAGAACCTCACCGTTTTCAACATCCCACCCCTCGCAATGGAGGATGCTTAGCTAACAATCTACATGGATACTCTCATGAAGGATGTCCTGACAAAGCAGCAATCCCAAATCAAGTCGAAGGTATGAGATTCGTTTTTGTTTATTATACTGACTGTAGTCTTGTTGCCATAGATTGCAGCCAGTGTCTCAAAGAATCATCACATATCTGATCTTGCAAAGTCTCTCGCCGGGCATGATTTTGTTGACATCACATTGGCACAGTGGGGATGGTTTGCTTTTTTGGTATGTAATGTATATTCTGCACACTCGTTTCTAATCTATTTCAGCAACAAAACTATGTACTTTTCGGTACCTTGGTGGATGAATCCCTAGCAAAGAAAGTCTCCATATCAGAAGCTCAGGAGGGATCCCAGAGTGCCACGGACAATGACAATGCTGAGTCTGCTAACAATGAAACCCAGTGCTGGTCTAACTCACAGTTCTGGGAGTTTATTGATGATCTCCTCGATGAGATGCGTGATGAAGTTCGTAATAAGCCCACTGTGGAACTTCAGAAGCAAAGTTGGAAAAAGTAAGTTGACATATTGATCCTGGTGGTTCTTTTACACCAAACTGTTCCCTAGATTCTTCACCGATTCACTCCAGTCAGACCTTCAACAGTTCCCTGCTGAGCACAAGTCCACGTCCTTACATTCGTCCAATGGGAGAAATGTCCCCGAGTGGCAGAAAGCTATCCACCAGCATCTCGCATGGTTGTAGCGTCTCCACTCTGCCTACACCACTTATTGTTGCAACTGTACCAGTGTTCGTCCCATTCTTTTATGGTCGTTTGTTACTCCTGGTTCATTTTCCGAGTCTTTCATTATCCACATCCCCTCTCTTATTACTGCCTAATCCTGATACCGTGGATACATTGTTTCCATCTCCACTCTCTTCTGCTCTCGTCACCATCTTACCTATTAGTACTGAGCTGCCTACTGCATTTCATGTGCACTGTTGTCATGTATCCTGCTGCATCATGCATATACACACAATTGTTTTGATTTCAACTTCTTTGAGCAATATGGCATAAAAATACAAGTAACTGGGGAATGTGTGCCCAACAAGGATTGGGCATATGGCGCGTCATACTATCAACATCATCATCCATGCTGGGTAGATATTACTACTTGCATTTCATCTACATTTCGTCTATCATAACTCACTCACACATGTACATCATACTTGAGTATTAGTAGAATCCAGAATGAGACATGCTAGCTCACATAAACGAATGAATTTTTCTTGCACGCCAGAGTCATTCTAACTTGTGTCCCACGAGTGTTCATTGAGTATAATATTTGCGTGCAAGACTTGTGTGATGGACATACGTACTACAGGATCAGATTACTATTGCTTACGTTGTCTCGCACATGACAAGATGGATGTCTATTGAACGTATGTGTGCCAGGTATCCAATACAGTGGCTCCAAGGTAAGTCGGCCATTCCACCCTTGATAACCAGCTGATACCATAGTGGACCATTAGTAAATATACTACACTAACAGCAATGTACATTCAGGCTGGGATACTGTTTCTATGTTTAGTAGTTCTCTCAACAAATGTAGGATGGAAATTGTCCCTCACACCGCCTGCCAACATCAGCCTGACATCAACCTACCTCAATGTTCACGGAACATCAGCTTGACTTGGGCATGTATTGAAACACAAAAAAAGACTGCCTCGAGAAATTTACAAGTTGTGCAGCCCAAATGAGGAAGTCAATCACGTGCATCGGGGTTTCCCGTCGTTTGTGTCCGTCCGAACTAGTGGGCACCGCTTACGTAACTGGATCAGGAGGCTTTCGGGGCAAGGTAACATCGGTGTTGAAGGCATTGGGCAGCAATCCTCCTTTCGAAAATGTACAGGAAGAAACAAGTGTTAAAGTGCGATTCTAAGGTGTAAAGTAGCATAAAGTGCCCATTTTGTAGGAGATAAGTGGATCAGCCCGAAAAGTTTAATTACATTAATTTTTACTGTTTTCACGATTTTCACACATGCTGATTGGCTGTATGTCACCACATTTGCGTTCGAACTAATGTCGCTGTACAATTTTTTGCCAAATGGGATACGTAGTACAATTGAAGACCCCCTTGGGAACCTTCCCGAACCCATTCCTCACATCCAACGCGCCGGCACATCTCTCGTCGTCGTTGCCTGTCGTCGTCCCCTTCGAGCATGCCCTGGCACGTGCGCGCGCGCTCGCGTCCGTCGAGCGACGCGACCTAGTCCTCCGTGAGCGTGATCCTTTTACATTTACGATGTACACTGGCATGTAAAAATCACTGGTTAAAGATAAGTACTTCCTCGCCCCTGCTATGTGCGTTATGGCATCCGACGAGTATTTCATCAGCACTTCCATACGCAGCCGCTGGGGATATTTATCTCGGCGTGGGGCTCTGTGGGCCACAT
>JBBPTZ010001202.1:0-10945 GCA_038094315.1 Phylloporus cf. tubipes
AGCGTGGGTGATGGGGCACGCAAGAAGACTGGGGACGTACTTGGAATTTCGCGGGGGTCGTGTTGCAGTAGACGAGGAGGAACCAGGCGTCGATGGCGAGACCGATGCCGGAGGCGACGCTGCCGACGGCGATGGCGCCTCTGGAGAAATTAGTGATCGTAAACGCAGAGCTGGACGAGAAGCCAAACACGCCGGCTTCGAGCCTTTAATTTTTATATAATCAGCAAAAAAATGGCTTCCATCTCAACATCAATGTCGTACCCTGCCAACGCCACGAGCTATGCCCAGAGGTTAGCGGTGCGCTTTCGTAAGAGGCGAGTTTTTCTTTTCCTTACCGATCCGCCAACAAACCGCCATTCCGCACACAACTCGGTCAATATACGCTCAAAATCTGAATCCAC
Organism: Phylloporus cf. tubipes; assembly: GCA_038094315.1. Taxonomy (NCBI): domain Eukaryota; kingdom Fungi; phylum Basidiomycota; class Agaricomycetes; order Boletales; family Boletaceae; genus Phylloporus; species Phylloporus cf. tubipes. The sequence continues at coordinate 402 of JBBPTZ010001202.1, forward strand.
GCGTGCCTCTCGGAGTTCGCGATAGGGTGAGATCGCGTCCACGATCGTGTCGATGGTGGACACGCGCGAATCGACCAATATCGTTTCCGTGTACGTCGGCAACGTCGATGCTGCAAACCAGAGTCTACGGCCCGTATGTTTGACGAGAGCACCATCTTCGCTGTCCGACGGTGTGAGAACGAGGATGGGCTCGTCATCTCGGTGCTTGAGTAACGGGTCGCGTTCGTCCTCGGACTGTGCAGGCTCTGAATCGGACCAGTAGCCAGTATGCACTTTGGGTTCGGGGAAGTTCCCCTCCGGCCATACAAAGGTCGCATCCTCGTCAGAGTCGGAAGTCGCTGCGCTGGAGTTCTCTGGAGTAATACGGTCCAGCCAACCATCGACACGCCAACAGCATTTCCTTACCTCGGTCTTCAACATCCTCGCTAAGAATATCCGATCCCACGTCCTCCTCAACACACGTCGATTGTGCATCGCACGCCTCGGGTAAATCGAGCTTTGCGACCAACAGAACCGTGGTGGGTTTTGCCTTGTTTATCTTGCCCTTTTGTCGCAAAACACAGTCCAGCTTTATTTCGACGCCTTGACGTGACACGTTAGACAGCACGATGTAAACGCCAACTCGAACTGACGTCTTTGCTTACACTCCTGCTGCGCCTGAAGACGTGCCAGTTCTTGCACCGTACAGCACGCGTTCGCAACCAGATTCCGCTTCTTGCTCTTTTTCTTGCTCGACGCGCGATGATAGACACAAATGTCCACCCGCGAGGACGCATCTATGTCGCGACTGTTGTCGTCATGACATGAGACTCGGACCCAGTACGCGCGCCGCTCACAATTGAAAGTAGTGCTTCAGGTTGGGATTCTGTCCGTCGCAGCCGAGGTTCAATTCGTGGCATTGGTGGTCACCGACGGTCACAGACACGATCGGGCGCCAGGACTTTTCAGCTCGCAGGTGCCGCAGCCCGTGAGCACGGACGACTATACGGAAAGCATTGCGGGGTGAGATTTCACAGTGGGCATCGTCCAACCAAGGTCCATACCGGTGAACCTCCAAGGTCTGTTTGCGTAGAAGTCAATAGATATTCTAGGAGTACGAACATGGGGACGTTCGGCGTACCTGCTCTCAGCTTGGGACATGCCACAAGGCAAAGTTTGGTTGCATAGCCGCTCAGGGCGATGATGATGATGGTTATGGAACCGCACTGCCACACGTCAATTACTATCATTTGCCTCCCATGGATCCCGGACTCGGGACAACAGTTAGTGGGCTGACCCCAGTCTTTCTTGATCGCGCTGGTCAATGGCATCCCACATAAGATACGGTTATCTACCCTGGACGCGTACATTGAACTTGGCCCAACCACCGGACCTCGAATTGGTCGACCGTTGGCTCATACGTCGCAGTAGGTGATCCCAGATCGTACCATGTCCTATTGCGTTGACCGCGCGGCGATGAACGCGCATAATAGTCTGGGTATCGCCTCACGTTCGTCTCCCATAAACAGGAACTTGAACACAAAGAGTGCGGCATATCCATGATCAAATATGTCAGGAATGATCGACAACTACCCGTCTAGGATGGTGGACGAGTAGGTGTAGCCGGAACTCCTTTCGTAATGTTAGCGGTGGTCGTACTGTACTGATATCTCTCGAGCATTGATCGATGCAACACCTTCGCAGGTCGCTCAGGATTTCGCACCATAACGCCGCTCCATCTTCCCACTATCCCATCCCTCGTGTAGCCATAAGCGACCGTATAAATCTTGTGCCTCTCCAGTACGGCCACCAAAACTCTACGAGGATACTCATAAACAGATTTTGGAACCCTACCGCTGGCTGCACGGCCAAATAATATTAGGATACAAGGATCGCCTGCTTTGTTCGACTCGACGTACAGCCTTGTCAGGTTGTCCCGTAATAGTTTCTATCCAGCCACCACCATCAGATCATTGACATGGATATATCTCCATCCGCCACTGGTCTTGACAGTTGATGTTCTTGGGTACGTATGACATCGGAATCTTCCGCCATGGGAGCTTTTTTCTGGCATGCATGATTTCTAGCGGTCGTGTTATTGCTATTGGAGGGGAATATGCGCTGGAGCTTGTTGCGATGCTAGATCCGAGCATCGAAACAAGGAATTTGTTGCTGCGAGTGTCATTTGGTGACAAGATCTTCTAAGTGTTTGCGGCAAATTAGGAGCGAAGCTCGAATATCCGAGTCATCCGGGGACCTGTTACTGCGAACCCCAGTTTCAGTTCACGTTCTCGGTCTGGAGGTGAAACTGACCTTGGTGAGGACCTCGCTGTTGCAAGTAAGCCGTCTAGAAGCCGTTCGTGGAGAATTGCTTCCCCTCCACGCAGATCGTACCTTTCCAATGTTGGTACACCAACACTGAGGTCCAAAACGAGACAGACGTAGTTTGAACTTTGGAGAAACCCCAGGCGTCATCCAACCTGCGAGGAAGGCCTGGATGCACTCTCACCGTTTCCTCCCGGCCACTGAACCATCTACGACGAATTTTTAAATGGCGTCACGAGTCGGAAAGCCATGCAAGTACATACCATATATTAGAGCGGGTAGTAGGCTCGTTGGGAAGCAAGTCGATCACTTCGATTCATGTTTCGAGCCGACTTATTGAATAGTAGAGGGTTAGTCGTCAAAGAGGGCAAAGGAATGACTCACGGTCTGTCCCGTTTGTCGAACAGAGTCAAAGCCCATGCCAAGGCCACCCAGAATTTGAATTTACACGACAGAAGAGGTGCTCCTGATCATCTGCGTGTGTTGAAGCGTAGTTGGAGGAGGTGATGTCGAAACTTGGGCCGGTGTGGTGAGCCTCCGCTTGAAGTGAGTCTAGCTTGAGCCCAGGACAATGCAGTTTCCACCGCAAGGACAGAGCATCCTTGGCCAACAGAAAAATGGGCAGGCCATCGAGAAGACAAATAATGGTATGGGGTCGGTTTCTTTCAGCAGCACAAATTTCAAAGTGAAAATGAAACCTTGGATGTCGCCGTGTGAACGCCACGACTCTTCCTCCCGCGTGTGCGGACAAATCAAACCCACGAATATTCCATCACACACCATGTACAAATATCGGTGTAATGTAAAGTGAGTGTGCATGAGAAATTGCACCAGGGAGGAAACTAGGTCCTATGATGGCGAGGTGTTTACGGACGACCTGGTAACTACGCACGCTGGTACCGTCAACGTAGGACTAGGGTTCACTAGGTGGAACCTACTGGAGCCACGGTTTTTAGAACCGTTGTTGTTGATGGTCAATCCTTGAGCAGTGCTGTCTATGTTGTTGACGACATTGTAATTGACGTTGAGACGAAAATCGAAACTGCGACTCGTGCTTGGGCTGCTGGGCGAGGTAAGGACACTACTTCGTGGGGACGATAGCATATTGGAATTCGGCACACGACTTGTGGCTAATGTCCAAAACAATCCAATCAGGGGACGGCTGGACAGAACATCGTCATCTTACTCGAGGACTGTCTCCCTAGACTGTTTGAGCAGGCAGAATTGACCAAGGGACTTCCGGAGGACGTCAAAACAGACGCCACCTCTCGGACAGTGGCAAGGGCTTCTTGGATACCGGGTGAGTCCATTTCCTCTGGACCAGGCAGTGGAATCGCCACACCCGAGACTCGCTCGCCACGTTTGACAGATCTACCTATGCTTGTTGTTGCAGCAACTCCGTGACTCCGAGAAAATGTGTCTTACTATTGACTGGAGCAAGGTTTTCCAAAGGAGTCGACAATAAACTATTCATCAACTTCTCAGATGTCGTCTATTTTCTTTATGAGCACCAAGTATCCCAAGGGTGCATCAAAAACGGTACCTCCGTCGAGATCCAGAGGTCTTGAGCATTGTCACGGAATACTTCCTTTGCATGCTTGATTGCAAAGTATTTACGTGGCTTGAACATCGATTGATCTTTTTCGAGGAGTTCAAGCTCCTTCTTCCGTCGGATCAAGCTGATGAAGCGAGTGTAAATTAGATAGACATATACCAGCTTCTCAAATATACCCACTCGTCATACCTGGCCTTGTTTTCCCGAAGGAGATCACGATAGTTTTCTTTCAAACGGTTGCACAAACGCATGATCTGGACCATTTGATCCAGTGTGGCTCGGAGATATATTTCACCTTCGTGTAAGGAGCCCTTGGTGGATCTCTGGAGTTGTTCTGCAGGATCATATTTCTCAATAAACCCAAGGTCTGCAGGGATGAGAAGGTCCGTCTGGGTGTTGTCCGACAGCATGGTCAAGGGAGTAAATACATTACCTTTGGTAAGTCTGATCTTGGTTCTTCACTACAAACTCCGCAAGGGGTCCCACGTAGTTCCGGATTTGTGTATGTTTGTTAGTACTGGTAGTAGGTAATATTTGCCTCCGAACTTCCCATGATACGACACATTGAAGTTACCAAGCACATATCCGGACCTGGATCCTATGGAATCGGTCGCACGGAACGAACACACACTATAGCCTATCGTCCTACGTTCGTCTCCCATAAACAAGAACATGGACACAAAGAACGTAACAAGTCCACGATCATGCGAAAAGTTTGTCAGGGACAATCTAAGACGGTGGACTAGGTATAGCCGGAACTCCTCTCGCAACAAACCCGATCCGACGTTTCCAATGAAAAGTAGTGCGAACCATCCGTTCGAATAGGTCCTCTTCGACGTACACAACCCGCGATCGCAACTTGCGCTGGCTTAGTCCACGTTGGATGTTGTCGAATTGGGCGACTACCTCATCCATCTTTGGACGCTTATCTGGGTCTGCCTGGATCATACTTGCAACTAGGGGTTTCATGAACTCGAAGCCCCGTTTTTGCTGCGAAGTTTATATCAGCGACAACAAGAATTGACTCTGATGCAGTAACTGACCAGGATAAAGTCCTTCTTGATGGCGTTACCGATATAGAAGACGTCAGTAGCGAACGGATCACAAGGATCATCAGAATTTTGGAACTCGGGAACATCTTTGTCACCGCCCCAAACCGGTAATTCCATGGGATTAGTGTCTGAAGGGTCGTAACGCCGAGAAAGGCCAAAATCGATGAAATAGTATTTCGGGGACCGTTGGGTGCGTGTAAAGTGCTTTGCATCACCATTGAAGTCCTTTTTCAGACCGATCGCCATGGGGTGAAATGCCTCGGGATAGAGATAAGTGGGATCAAGCATGATGTTTCTGTTCATGCAATCCCTATCGGAAGATTAGTGCGTGAGCGAAAGGGTTGCCAACGAACGCACCGATGCGCCACGCGGTGCTGATGCATGAACCGGAGCCCCTGAAACACTTTCAAGGGGTAGTCGCTGACAGTCATGAATTCATATTACCTCGAACAGCTGGCGGAAGCATTCCACCGCTTCTCCAATGGTATCGAAATTAGGATCACCATAAGGTCGGAGTAGAGGCATAACCAAGATCACTGTATCTTCTTCAACGTCCACTGTAAAGACTTCGTAGACAGGAACACAATGGTTCGCAGGTTGTGAAGCAAGCGCTTGTGAAGAAAAATATAAAGCAATGTCTGCTTCATACGGATGCTTTCCTCGCCGTACACGCTTCAAAGCGACCACTTTCCCATCGGAGGTTCGAGTCGCATCGATAATTGGACCAAACTAGGACGTCATGTGGTAAGGTACCAATAGTAGGAATAAATCTTGCATACCTCCAACCTCTTACCGTCTTCACATTCTGACCATTTCCTGTACGACGTCTTCCAAGAAGGGACCCACTGGGGGGAATAGCGAGGGCGTAGAAGATACCCGCGATTGCTCAATTGCTCGTAACAATCGCGCCACCAAAGTTCCCTAGGATCCAGTTCTTCTGGCAGGGTGCGTTGAGTTGTTCCCCACATTGAAGCCATATTTTGAGAGATCTGGGCACCCAGTTCTTCTGTCCGCGACATCGTTGGCTACTGGATGCGCGAACAGTAAGTAGTGTTCCACCAAGCCATTTAAGTTGTTGCGCCATCGTCCAGCATGAAACCTCGTGGTAAAATACACACAAACATGCACCCACAGCAGTTCACTCCCCAGCAGCTGACCGTCGCGGGGTTTTAATCGGATCAATCGGACGCAACGCGCTCTATCACCCTCAAGACAACGGAAATATGCAACATAAGTGTAAAGTAAATCGTGAAGAAACTCAGGCATCCAATCACTTCTCTCTGCTTGACATTCATCAACATTTCCAGAGTGGCTTTGAATTCGGATCCATCATGTTGTTGACAGTTTGTCTGACTATCTATTAGTTTCACAGACCCCTGGAGTGCCTCGGGAAGTGCCCATCAAAAAAAATCCGTGTTGCTCCAAGATGGAAACTATTCATTCCATGCTGGCATTGACCTCTCTTTATAATCCAAGTCTGGTACTGAGCTGATATCCCCTCCCCACCACTTCAAGCACCTCCACTCGATGGATTCCGCCGATCCCGCAACTGTGATCATCCCAGTCGATCTTGGCACCGCTGCGACGTTCGACTCGGATGTTTTCCCTCTTGCGTATTATGAACACGATGGGAGTCTCAACAAGGGCAGCTTTCTGATCAGAGCAACACTAGAAGAAATGGCAAGGATTAGAGAATTAGGCATCGATCTCAACGAAAATCAAGATTTCATCTTTACTACAAGGTTAAAGCTCGAAGAGTTTGTGTTGTTCTCGACCAGAACCGCGTACATCCACTTACTTCGCTACCCGTAGGCTGAATGTGGAAAGGGCAAAGTTACAGGGCAATCGCAAAACTCTCAACCCATTCAAAGCATTTCTAAATTACAGAGCAGCCCGATTGTTTCATGCAAGCTCAAGAGCTCTGTATCTTCAGACCAAGGTGGGGCTATTCGGTCCGCGAGTCACGGTGTTGATTGATCGCATCTCTACGTAGAGTACATCCGAGGAAATCCACGGCCGCAGAAAGAAGCACATGCAAGTCATTTCAAGTAAACAAGTGCGTATAGTAAATGGTAAGCTACCAATTACTAGTTGCCGTCAAATTTACAGGCCCCTCGTTCGCGTCTCGCGATACTAGAGGCTATATCTCCTGACGCAAGGATTGGCGGTGTGATCATTGAACTTCCCGACGGATGGAACGATAGCGCCGAACGAACCATCAACGATGCAACAGAGACGATAGCTAGTACAAATCCGTTTCAAGAAAACTCGCTCATTTCTCAACTCCGCGAGGGTGAGGGCTTAGTCGAGCGCGATAACGGCTAATGAGATCGAAAAAAAGGCGAGCAGGCAATGACTCTCGCGGAGAGTCTGCTCGATCAGGATGTATCTGGCTCTGGCGTTGACAGAGACAACCAAACGACCGCTACCTCCAGCGATCCACAGCGGTCCCGTCCAACGAGTTCCCAAATCGTCAATCACAACCATATCCATATCATCCAGAACTCCGTAGTGACGACGAAGTCCAATCTCACTGGAGTCACGGCCAGTTATGGATCACAGAATATCAGTGGTGGTATGTACCTCTCTCTCTCGAGCAATGTGATGCTGACACCTCCGCAGCGTCGGTCACTCGGGATTTCGCATCATAACGCCGTTCTATCTTCCCACCATTCATTGTCTCATCCCTTGTGTAGCGATAGCGACCGTATAAATTTTATACCTCCTTTCCACTTGTACGCCAGTTTACCCACCTGAAATTTTTGTATGTGACCACAAAAACTCGACCAGGATAATAAACAGATTTCGAAACCCACCACTGGCTGCACAGCAAAATAATAGCATACAAGGAATCAAGCTTCAAGGATGACCCGCTTTGTTTGACCCGACATACAACCTCGCGGTCCTTGCCAGGTTAACCCGTAATAGTTTCTATGCAGCCACCGCCGTCAGATCGTTGACATGGATATATCTCCATCCAATGCCCTCTTGTGCCACCACCCGTCATTGATGTTGACAGTTGACGTTGTTGGGTACGTATGATATCGGAATCTTCCGCCATGGGAGCTTTTTTTCTGGCGTGCATGATTTCTTGGCCATGTCATTGTCGGAGGGGTATACATGCTGGAGCCTGTTGGAGCCTGTTGCAACGCTAGATCCAAGCATCAAAATAAAGAATGTGTTTGCTGCATGTCATTCGGTGGCAGGATCTTCCAGGGTTTGCGGCAAATTCAAGACGATGCTGAAATATCTGAGTCATCCGATCCCCTGTCACTGTGTACTCCCAAGCCCTTATTTTAGTTTTCATTATCGATCTCAAGGTGAAGTAACTGACCTAGATGGACCTCCTTAACTCGACATCGTCTTCCGCGGTCAATTTGACACAAATCGATCTGATTTGGCAGCTAGTTCAGTGGGGAAGCTTTTACGAACCGCTCCTTTCTTTCGCTATTCTGATTTCTATCCAAGCCAGGAAACGGCGGTTCCACCCCGTAGTAGCTTGTACAGTAAATATTTGGTGTCGCGAAGTTGGAATGCCAAACCAGGGAAAAGCCTTGATCCTTCTTACTTTAAATCTCCGCGACATTCATGGTGCACGGACTTGGGGATGCGATTGCTACAAACTCTGTTGGATGCCCTTTAGCTCGAAAAAACAGTCAAGAAGGCCAATGGCTACTCTCTGAGTCAGAGTTGTGGTGGTCTCAACATCACAATTGGTTGAATGACAACGGATATGCGCTTCGGCCTCGTTATGCCCCGGGTTGGACACCTTCCTGGCAGTGAAGGAAGAAGAGTTAGTTGATGTGTGAAGACAGCTGCGTGGCCAAGGTGTGTCACGTCTTGCTTTGTGTCCCTCACTCGTTGAGAAACGGTCAGTACGCTTCCAGGATTCTCGGTGCTATGCGTGCCTCGGATGGCGCTTTCGTTATGCTCAAGCTAGTCGACAGAATGGACCACCCTCACGAAATTGATATTGCACGATATTTATCCTCTCAAACGCTAGCCATAACTGCTAACCACTGTGTTCCGGTTTACGATGTATTACCGTTCCTAATCAAGAGGACAAGACGATCATTGTCATGCCACTACTTCGCGATTTTAGATATCCTCCCTTTGGTTCTTTCGGAAAGGTGGTCGAATGCTTTAGGCAACTATTCGAGGTATGTTGTCGTACGTTTAAGCTGCCACATACTGATTTTTGCTAGGGTCTCCAATTTATGCACAAGCATCGTGTCGCACACCGGCAAGTACTCTCACTGTTGCTTTAGAGTTCGTCTGCTGATCTACTTTGCCCCAAGCGATTGTTCATCCCGAAATATCATGATGGATCCAAGTCGTCTCTACATCGATCCATTTCATCCTGCTAGTCCATTGATGAAGCGAGACTTTTCGGGATATGCACGCCACAAAACTCGGACCGAACAGTCTCCAAAGTGTTTCTTGATCGATTTTGGCTTGTCTCGCAGTTATGATGATTCTGTTACCCAACCTATGGAAGTCCCAATCTGGGGAGGCGACAAGGAAGTCCCAGAATTCCAGAATTCCAATGCTCCTTGCGATCCTTTCCCTACTGATGTCTTCTACATCGGCAACACCATCCGGAAGCAATTCGTCGAGGTATGTTGTGTCATCCCACACCGCATATATGTTGCTTAAGAGACCTCAGTCGAAACTTGGGTTTGACTTCATGCGACTTCAAATAACCGACATGGTTCAAATGGACCCTTCAAAACGTCCTACCATGGTTGAAGTTGTCCGGCGGTTTGGCGCCATCAGAGCTGGTCTCAGCAAGTGGAAGTTGCGCTCTCGCGTTATTGACAAGGGAGAGAATGCGTACCATAACGTTACTCGTGGTACCGCTCATTGGATGCGCCAAATTGGATTCATGACGCGGGGTATCCCGGCTATACCCACATCTTCATGAAGGTCGCGTCCCTTTCGTAATACGTACCTTTACTACCTATTTGTTAACGCCTGCTATGCACATTCGATAAGTGTAAGGAACAGTTATCTGTCAGTAATGGCACCCTGAGGCAAATAATGAGTTTTGCAATGCTCTTATCCTGTCCAAGCTGCGTCGCTGGACTTTAAATGAAGTGCGTTCGCTGAGTGAAACAATCCTACCGCGTTCTTAGCTTTGAGGATTGCGTGCAAATGGCACCCGCTGAACTCCCATTCAAGCGCTAGTTCGCATCTTAGCTTTCTCACCCTCGCTGCCATCTGGATTCTAAGATAGCTAGGTAGTGACAGGGGTCATATCACTGAATCGCTGGCTTATTCACCAATCGAAGACACGTGCAGGAACGACAAGAAAAAAGGTAAATTACGGAATTTGCAGTGGATAAGGACAGGTTTGTTGGTGCAGGGATACGGTCCCTTGGGCCTCCTTCACCACTTCCGGTCGTCTTGTAATATATATTCCCACTCGCATCGCCTCGTTGACTGGTTGATGTCAACGATCCCACACGAACACAACGACCCCCCTGGGTCGCACGTGCTGCTGGTGAGCTAGATTTTAGTTTCCTAGACTCCAACGACGAACTTAACGTGCCAACCAGACAGTAGTCATCGGAACGAGCGTGTCAAGATCGTGAGGTGAAAATGACTTTCCAGCGGGATGTGCCGCAATATCC
>JBBPTZ010001203.1:0-10940 GCA_038094315.1 Phylloporus cf. tubipes
CATTCTGATGATCTCCCACTCACTCCTGCATCACTCCCATGCCACCCATCATCCAGATGAACTGCTGCTCTCTTCCTGTGACTTGCACTCACCCCCCAGCCCTTATTGCTGAACCCACTGATCTGACGATCTCCCACCATCCATCCCACGGATCACCAATCACTTTGGCTCACCTATTCTACCCTCCATCCTCTACGTATGATCCGCTTTTCTTGCCAATCCATCTGCTTGATCCCCCAGAACTCTCACCTTCATCCTTGGACACCTTGCCCTTGTCCTTGCCACTGTTCTCATATCCTCTGGTGACAATTCCATGGTCTGAATACTCCATCCAGGGTGCTCTCACCAGATTATGATCTGTGCTGTAGACTCCATTCTTAATCATTTTACGACTTAGAGTTTTGATTGAGCCTGGGTCTCAATTGTATGAAGGGGGTAATGTTACAGTTTTTCCCCTTTTCCTTGCTGCCTCCTATTTCCTCTGCCTTCCTGATATGCTACCTAGCCTCCACGCTTGCAAAGATCCCCCCATATCCCCTATTGATCCCTTCTGAGTACGTATCTCTTTGTTGTCACCTTGTTCCTACAACTTTACTTTCATCTCACATTAACCCCCCCAGGTGATATACTACTTGGCCATCACCCAACCATGCAGCACTTGTACCTTAGTCATACTTACTCACTTCCGTTAGTTCCCTTCGCTATGCGTAACAATCCTTGATCTTGGCCAAAAGGCTGTTGTTGCATAAGAATGTGGTACCATTGCCCTTTGAAGTACAATTGATCAGTGTATGGTTACCCTTCAGCTACATGATATGCTATATACAGTATACCTGATGCATACAAAAATCTGTTATTTCTTGGAAAAAATTGATTATGCTCATTGCCATTTTGTCTACACTGATGGGCACATTACCATTTACAATTCAAACAAACAACTCATTGCATGAGGAAAGCTCAAATATGGATTGTACTATTTGATATTACAAGTTCTACTATCTGAGTGCATTGTTGTGGGAATTATACTAAAAACTGTGTACATATGGAAAGAATGGTGCTGCTGCCTTGACTATATTAACATTGATGGCCTTTGTAAACTACATGGAAAGGGCCTTGTCAATGAATTCTCTCTTTTAAAAAACATACAAAGTTTTAATTATGAGACATATATCCAAGCAAAACAAACACATGTTCCTGTTCTGAAAACAGTAACCTGCCACTATCTTAATCTGGATGAACTTTTTCATATAGACATTTGGGGATCAGTTCCAATTCTATCCACAAAGGAATACAAATGTTATATCTCCTTTGTGGATAATGCCAGTTGTTTTGTCACCCTTATGTTTCTTCAGAACCATGCCAAAGTGGTTGAAAAACTTAAATAGTACATTACTTTCTTTAAGTACCATTTTGCTTGCTTATCCAAAGCTGTGCACACTAACAACAGTGGCAAATATACAAGCACTGATCTCACACAATGATGCCTTGATCGTAATATTGAATTGCAAATGACTGCCCCATATACTCCAAAACAGAATGGTGTTGCCAAACACTATAATTGTACTGTTGTTGAATTAGGGCATGTAATGCTCATTACATATAATTTACCACATGAATTGTGACCTGATGCTTTAACTCATGCTATATATATTTATAATCATGCCTATATGCATGCCTTACCCAATCTTACACCATATGAAAAGTGGTATAGGCAATATCCAGATATCTTAACTATTTATGAGTTTAAATGTAATATTTGGATCTTAAATAAGGAAAAGAATACTTTAAAATTTGATCCTAAGGCTTGATAACACATCTTTGTGGGCTATAATAATGGTTTCAAAGCAATCAAATATTATGATCCATGAAAACATACTATTAAAACTCACACATTTATTTTCATTTCCCCATTGGGAATATGTTAAGACCAAGTCCTCCAAGGGCAAGGGTCTGGAGTTAGGTCAGAGTGGAAGTACCAGATAGGTATGGAGTTGGTTAGAGGGGAGCAAGGACTCTTGACATAGGACTTATGTGTTACATCCTTGTACTCGTGGTCCTTGAGGGTCAGAGGGTCAGAGGGTCAGAGGAGAGTCCAAGGTGTTACATGAAGCATTACAAAGGAGATCTGGAACAACAGAAGTGGCTGACATTCAGTTTGAAGGTAATATGGAGCACCGGGAGTGGCCAGAGGTCTGCTGAAGGGGGAAGCAAAGGGGGTTCATAAGTGGAAGGCCTTAGAACACACAGAGTGACTCAATAGCACACAGAGGCTAATAGAAGTCTGGAGGTGATGGTTCAAGATACGATGCTAGTATTGCGAAAATCAAGAATAAGGAGTATTGTACATGCAGTGATGGTATATATACCCAAGCATACATAAGCAGTAGAATGCAATGGAAACAGATGGAACTACTGCAGAATGACCAATACATATGAGTAATGTGAGACAAAGTGGGATGATGACACCATTGTAAGAGAAGTGGTGGAGGAGATAAGCTGTCCATGAAAACGTACAAGATAATCATGAAAGAAGCCCAGGGCCCAGTCTGGTAGGATTGGAAGGAATGGTGTTAGGCCAGAAAGCAGAATAGAGAAACTGCCGGGTCAGTGATATAATGAAGAGATAATGTTCCCAGTGAGGGTCCAGGTCATCGTAAGTGAATGAAAAAAGAAAAACAGAGGTGTGTAATAATACAACCATAACACAAGGACTCAAGTGAGAGAGGGAAAAGAGAATTTGGAGGAGTCTATGTTGATATTTAAACTGGAGTGCTACACTGTAATTATAGGAGTTTATATATGATGGAGTAGTATTGGATTTATAAAACAGAATGGAGTATAGCCAGAGGAATGTACATCAGTAAGATGGAACAAGGGGCTGAGTAAGACAGAAGGGAGAATGCTGGATTACCAGAGCTATGCTATGCACAAGTCTATCAGAGGGAAACAGAAGCAGAGCTAATACTAAAAAAATAACATAGAATGGAGATGGGAAACAATGGAGAACAAAAGGGGTTATGGATAGGTCCAAAGGTCATGTGACCAGAGGTTGCAGAGAAACATCTGGAGTTCATGGGTGAATGAGTCCAGAGTTTTGGAGTTGGACTTGGTTGAAGGGTGGCATATGACAGAATACCACAGCCACCCCTATTGCAACTGAGCAGACTTGAGAAGGAGTTGGCCAACCAGGACAAATCTATACCTGGCACTGGGCCAGGATGCTAAAGCAGGCCAAAATCCAAATAAACAGAAACTTGACCATGATACAACAAAAATTAAATGAACAAAAAATCAGAAAGTGAATGCAAACAAATTGTCTGAGTTATCAGACCTGATACCTGATTCAGATAAAGATGATTCAGGCAATGACTCAGAAACAGAAAATGTCACCTCATTAGCAGAATAAGTGTATATGGCATTTAACAAGTTGAACTTGGGTGGCAATGACTCAAAAACACTAAACAAAGTGAAAAATTCTCCCAATTGGCCAAAATGGAAGAAGGCCATACATGTAAAGCTTGACACACTCAAATGAATGGATGTATGGGTATTAATGGACCCACCTAAGAAATGAAAGCCAATAAACAACAAATGGATATTTACTTGAAAATATACAAAAGTGATGAACTATTAAAATACAAGGCATGACTAACTGCAAAGGGGTTCATACAGTAACCAGGTAGGGATTACAATGAAACATTTTACATCTTTTGTGTAGCTTAAGTCCACATGTGCTATATTTGCACTATTATGGTTGTGCTGTTGCATGCATCTGTTTTTCTTTTTTCCTTCTCCTACTCTGATTCTAAGCCCTGCTGGGAATATTATCTATTTATCATGTTGTTGAACTGGCAGCACCTTCACCTACCATTTTAACCTCAAACCATTCTTTCAGTTCCCACCAGTAAAGGTACCTGGTATTATTCTTGACCCTTCTGTATGTTTTTATCAGACAGCCTACCTTTCAACTGCCTCTCTCATGATAGTCTTGTTTTCCCACATCTTCCACACTCTGCAATAGCATTAGTCAGTCTGCAGCAGTTCCATGTGATTTCATCACATTTTATGGATTATATATTACTCAAGTACTTATACCATTGCTGCATGTACTGTACTATATTCTTGATCTATGCAATCTAAGTATACTCTAGTCTCATTCCCTTTGAACCTCTGCACACTCTAGAAGTGCTCTATCTATGCAAAGATTTCCCCCTTGCACATGTCCTTCACTGCTCTCAAGTATACCTTTAGTTTGAACATTGACACCCCTTGATATTTTGAATCCCTTTGTGTATGCCTCACATAACATGCACTTGCTGTTGCTAAGAATTGGGAAATCCAACAAATGAATGTTAAAGATGCTTATCTTAATAATGATTTAAAAGGAAAAATATTCATGGATCAGCACAAAGGCTATAATGATGATATCAGCCAACTTTGTCATCTAATAAAAATTTTATACATGTTATGATCATATTGCTTTGTCAATCCATCTTTATTTTTTCCTTTTTCTATTGTGATTCTCTTCCTGAAACAACCCAACAACTAAAATAGTTGCTATAGGCTGCTCAAACAGAACAAGAGAGGAGTGTGAAGTCTGGCTCTTTGTTGAAGGGGGAAAACCAAGAGGACAAATTGAGATCCTTTGGGCTGGCACTGGGCCTTTATATATTACCTAGGTGTATGTACATGTTTGTACTGAATCTACCAATACATATTCATATATGTCTATAATATGTGGCTGCAGCATGTATTGCCATGAGAAGAACAGCCTTAGGACTATGTGGAATGGAAGCATAACATGAGGTGTTTCATCAGAAGAAAAGCATAGCATGCAGATGACACATGGATCTGAAACATAAGAAGCATGAAAGAATAGAAGCATATCATGAGGGTGTCGCATGGATCAAAAGAAGGCATGAGGCATAGAAGATTAGAAATGCATGATAGATAAGGTGCTGCCTTGTGTCATGGATAAGAGATAAGGGCTGTGTCTAGGCATAGGGTAGAAGGACAAGGAGATAAGGCTTAAGGGCAACTGTAACAAGTGTGAAAGTGAAGTGTCATATGTTTGTGGGTTGTTAGATAAGATGATGAAAAATTATGCTAAGTCCATTGTAATGTGTCTGTAACACTTCCTGGTTGAGAACACTATATCTGTTATGATTCCCCTTTCTCTTCACTCTCTTCTCATGGACACCATTTCCATTTCCTCTATGATAACTCACTTCCTATCCATTGGCCAATTTACTCATCACTTACTTGTTATCATCTCCCCCTCATCCAATAGTGTTTTTTAGTCATGTTTCTTCAATAACATTTCACATTGTTCCTTTCCTATTTTGATGACAGTTTCCTTTTGAGTGTCCTTGGTCCATGCACATTCCTTTTCCCTTTAAATACCAAACACATGTACATGTAAACCTAAGCTAGTTCTTCTTGGCAATATATGTACCAAGTGATTTGCTTACCTTGAGTCGTCTCATTGTTTGCCTAACCTCACTCCTTACCAGACTCTCATCTTCCTTCCAAGTTACTGTCACACAGACCCTAGTCAGACCTATGTCTCTAGAATACTCTGTGTCCCATTAAGCATACACTTCAGTCAACATCACCCCACTAAGATCAAGGCTATGCTCACCCCTTCCTGGGTCAAGTGTAACAAAAGAACTAGCTTCTCAAGAATGCCTACCATCATGTAGAGCACTCCCACCATTGCACCAAAATCCCTATCTCTGGGGAGCTCATTGTCTACCCTACTGAGAGCTGCAGCCCCACCCTGAGTCCTCTAACTCCTCAAGCAATTCTGAGGATGCCTAATCCATCAACACAAAACCCCCATCTCCCATCCTAGAAACTGTCCAGCTCAGACAGAACCTCATGCATCAGCTCTCTGCTAGTGCTGTTATCTCATAAAGTCCTACTCCACCCTCACCCACCCCCATCTCTAGCTGTCCTCTATTCCATCTTAGACCACATACACCTCCATGCCCATCCATACCTATGTCTTCATCCAAACCCACCAAGCTCTGCATTGGAACCCCTGAGGAATACAATGGATCCCTGTCCAAAGCCATCCAGTGGCTCACTTCAGTTTGTGTTTACCTTCTTATTAATGGGAAAATCTATAACAACAACAATAAATGAATCAGATTTGCTCTATCATACATGAAGAAGGGAACTGCCCTTACCTGGGCCTCTGTTCATACCCAGAAAGCTCTTGACAACAATGCCTTTGGAACATTCAAGGATTTTATCAA
This sequence comes from Phylloporus cf. tubipes, assembly GCA_038094315.1. Lineage (NCBI taxonomy): Eukaryota > Fungi > Basidiomycota > Agaricomycetes > Boletales > Boletaceae > Phylloporus > Phylloporus cf. tubipes. The sequence goes on from JBBPTZ010001203.1 coordinate 6,261, forward strand.
AGACTTCAAAAAAACATTCAAAAGCACAAATGTCCAGGCCAAGGCCATCTCTTGGCTTGCCAACACCAGAGTATGGGACAACTTGTTCCTCCCAAAATATCTCTCCCAGTTCAAACTCAAAGTTATCAAAGCCAAGCTTGACAAAACCACCCATGCTTCCACCATTATTACCTGTCTCCAAGCCAGAATACCTTCCTGGCTTATGGATTGCATGTGCTCCCTCAATGCTTTCCCCTCCACTGTCACCACATGGTATGAAAAATTTGATCTTTTCATATGGAAAAAGAACCATGCTGCCCAGATTGCCAAGCAGTGATCCCATTCCACCACTTCATCTTTTCACCCCTGCATCCATATTCACACCACCCAGAAGGATCCTAACACCATGGATGTTGACTGCCTTACTCGCCTTACCCCAAAAGAACACACCAAGTGCATCAAGAAAGACCCATGCATTTGCTACTGCAAGAAGGGCCACTTCACCTGAGAATGCCCCAGAACCACTTCTCCTCCCCTCCTACAGCACTCTAACCTTCACCCACCAGCCAAGAAGGTAGAAACCATTGAAGCAACCACTACCTCAATCCAAGAGATTAATGAAAAAGAAATCATCATAGAACAACTCTTCACCAACCTGGACTGCACTCTAGCCAAGTACCAGCAGGATTTTTAGAATGGAAGCACTTCATGATGCAAGTAGCTTTCATACACAATGTAACAGTAGCTCAGACTGAATTCAAGCCCCACTCTCTGTATATTCCAATTCAACTTATTACCTCTGAGAATACCCTTAAAGTTGTTAAGACCACCAATCTCCTGGATAGCAGTGCCCAGATCTGCTGTATAGACTGGGACTTTGTCAAAAAAAACTGTATTCCTACCCAGAAACTCCCCTCCCCTTTCCTCATCTGAAATGCAGACAAGACTACCAACACAGAATATTGCTATAAGGCTATCCTCTTCATCAAAATCAGCAACATCACCCAGAAGGTCCATTTCTTCATCATGAACAGAGGAAAGAAAAATGTAATCCTTGGACACTCTTGGTTTGCTGCCACCAATTCTAGCATCAACTGGAAGAAAGATACAGTTACCATTGACCAAGCAAGTGTTATGGTTGTGCTATTGCAACGGTCTGTTTTTCTCTTTTCCTTTGCTTATCTCGACCCCGGCTCTTGCTGGGAACATTATCTGTTCGTAGTATCGCTGACCCGGCAGCTTCTCTATCCCGCCTTCTGGCCTGACACCGTTCCTTCAGATCCTACCAGAACAGGCCCCGGACTTATTTGACAATTTTCTAGTACATTCTACGGACAGCTTTACTCCTCCGCCGCGTCTCTCACCACGGTGTCATCATTCCGCTACCTTCCCATTGACTCATATGTATATAGTCATCTGCAGTAGTTCCTTCCGCTTCTATCGGGTTCTATCCACTTACATATGCTTGGGTACTTAAACTCGCGCTGCATGTACATTAGTCTCCATTCTTGATCTTCACAATCTAGCGTTGTGTCTTGAACCACCCCCCGGACTTCTACTAGCCACTGCACGCTATTGAAGTGCTCTGTGAGTTCCAAGGCGATTCCTTGAGAACCTCCCTCGTTTACCTTCGAACCAACAACCGACCTGTCGTCCGCACCCTTGGATTGAACCTCGGTAGCACCCGACATTCCAGATCTTCGTTCACAACACTACACATAACAGCAAGAGACCAATCCCTTGACCTCTTCTTTTCCCACCTTGTGGCTTGTGCCACTTCCCTGTCCAGGAACACCTGACCCACTCCTCCAACTCCCAAACCCTGTTATGGTTGTGCTATTATGTCAGTCCGTTTTCTCTTTTCCTTTGCCTATTCTGACCCCGGCCCCTGCTGGGAACACTACCTCTTTGTAGTATCGCTGACCCGGTAGCTTCTTTATCCCACTTTCTGGCCTGATGCCGTTCCTTCGGATCCTACCGGACCAGGCCCCGGACTTTATCCTAGATCTTCCAGTATGTTCTACGGACAGCCTCTCTCCTCTGCCATTTCTCTCACAACAGTGTTGTCGTTCCACTACTTTCACATTGACTTATATGTATTTGTCAATCCGCAGTAGTTCTGTCCAGTTCTACGGACTTCTATTGCTTACATAACAGTCTAGTATTTATACCACCGCTGCCTGTACTTTAGTTCTCATTCTTGATCTGTGCAATCTAGCATTGTATCTTGACTCAACCCCCAGACTTCTACTAGCCGCTGCACACTACTGAAGTGCTCTGTGAGTTCCAAGGTGATTCCTTGAGAACCTCCCTCGTTTACCTTCGACCCGACGACCAACCTGTCGTCCACACCCTCGGATTGAACCTTGGCCGTGTCTGACGTTCCGGATCTCTGTTTGCAGCACTACATGTAACAAAAGATCAAGAATCTCACCCCGTCCCTCCTATCCACGGAGTAGGACCGCCCCACCTTCATCACCATAGCCCACCCGTTGAGAACCCCTTGCTTTTGCCCTCTGCAGTTGGATGACAAATCCCAAGTACCCATCCCCAAGTATATCCCATGTCACCATCGACCCCCGCCCACAGGTCTCCCCCTGTCTGCACAACCCAGACCCCAGTCCTTCATACCACCACCTCGTACCCCTAGCCCCATCTCAGTCACCCCACTCCAGTCACCCATCATGTCCTCCACCGAGCTTAAGGCTGCCCTCCCCGCCGATGCCATGCGTTGGATGAAGGCCATGCATGCCTACTTTGCCATTGACCCCTTGTTGTATTCCACTGATGAAGCCAAGGTCATGACCACCCTGAACAAGATGAGTAAGGGTCGAGGCATCTCATTTTCTGAGATGTGGTATGATCTCATGGCTGACACCAACCTCACCTCTACCGAGAAAACCTTCGAGAAGCTGGCCTCTAACTTCCAGACCACCTTCTACCCATACAACATCAAAGCTACCATCCACCACAAGCTCGCCAAGCTCCAGCAGAAATCCTTCCGCATCTCTGGAGGCATCTATGATGATGGCTTCCAAAAGTTTATCACAGACTTCCAGAACCTCGCATCCAAGGCCGGAATGCAGGACCAGGACACCCTCATCGACCTCTTTTCCCTGGGGTTAGACTCTTGTATCTCTATGCTTGTCATCGGCATCGAGAAACAACCTGCAACCATCACCAAATGGATCGCCAAAGCCAAGGCTTTCCACACCCAGGTCTCCTGAATGGATGCCATCTCCAAAGGATGTACCCCACCATCACTTACCCACCATCGTCCAGCCGCCGACCCCAACACTATGGATGTCGACACCATCCGGCTCAACAAGCTCACCCCCACTGAATGAGCTAGATGTGTCAAGGAAAGGCTCTGCTTCAAATGCCGCAAGGGAGGCCACAACACTGGCAACTGCCCCACCTCATCCAGTATCACTATGTCTCCCACTCCCCATCGCCCCCAGAACATCTGGAACATGGAAACCACTCCCGCCCCTGTAACACCTTCCCCCACCCCGCCCGCCACTGCCCCCTCCACCATTGACGCCTATATCAACACCCTGAGGACTCAGGGCAAGAACGAGGTCGAGGTCCTCCAGGTGCTCAAAGTCTGCTTTGAGGAAACGCCCAAAGAAGGCACATCCGTCACTGCCATCGACACCAAGGATTTTTAGATTGGAAAGCTGCCTTGACATCTCCTTCCCTATGTATTTCCAATGTATTACTCGCCTTGCCCAATAAACGTACACTCCTCATCCCCGTTAAACTGCAGGCCCTTGGAAAAATCGTTGACACCTTTGCCCTCATCAACTCTGGTGCCACCGGAAACTTCATTGACGTCGGACTCCTCACCCAAGCCGACTTCCCCTTACAATGTCTACCTCACCCGATCATCGCGCACAACGTGGATGGCACTGCCAACGCCAAGGGAACAATCCGATGGAAGACCCGGATCGGTCTCAAATTCCCCTCCACAGATGACGAAGAAGAACTAATGGTCTTAAGCCTGGGCCGCCGACAGATCATACTCGGAATACCCTGGCTCCTGAAATGGAACCCTTGCATTGACTGGGCTAACAACCGCATCACACTCCCTCGCAACCCCCGCCCCATTGACGACGAACTTTACACCCACCAGCGATACTTGGTGCGATATCTTGGACTAGATGTTGACCAGGAGATTGCAGAGCTCTATGATTCACGATACACCCCCTCGGAAGACGTCAACAAAATCACCATCTCCACCCAGCTTGCCCAAGAAACCGCACCTAAGGAACAAGAAATCCCTACCTGGTGCAAGGACTTCACTGACGTCTTCTTGGAAAAGACCCATGAGAAACTCCCTCCCCATCGATCTTATGACCACACCATTGAGCTCAAGCCCTCTTTCGTCCCAAAGATTGCCAAGGTCTACCCTTTGAACCCAGCTGAACACGAGGCCTACAAAGCCTTTGTGGATGAACACCTGAAGACCGGACAGATCGTCCCATCTAAGTCTCCCCAAGCTTCCCCATTCTTCTTCGTCCCTAAGAAGGATGGGACCTTGCATCCCTGCCAGGACTACCGGTACTTGAACTCTCACACCATCCACAATGCGTACCCTCTCCCACTCATCCCAGAACTCATTGACAATATGAAGGAGTCCACGCTCTTTACCAAGTTCAATATCTGATGGGGTTATAACAACATCCACATCAGGGAAGA
>JBBPTZ010001204.1:0-10936 GCA_038094315.1 Phylloporus cf. tubipes
GATCGCTCGACTTGCAACACGTAGGACCAGTCATCACATCGACCAATTGCAATTGCCAGGTTATACACGGACATCGGGTGGTTGAGCACCCACGTTCAACAAACAGCAAAAAAGAAAAAGAAAGACACGAGCCACGTTCAACTACAACCCTCCAAAGCTCTCGAGGAATGCTGGAAAAACCAGAGAAGAGAATGCCGTGGGTTAGACGATCGGCAGTCCGACTACGTAGAGCCTACCGATATTGTCTTCCTCCGATTCCCCACTACATGGGACTGATGACCAAGTTGCCCGTGGGGACGTCGTACGTGATCCTCCAGTTGTCCGCAAGCCCAGGCTTGTTCAAGAGATTGTCAAAGAGAACCTTGGACGTAATCTGAGCCCTGATAACACCCCCTTCCTTCATGTCATAGACAGCGTAGCATCGGAGTCTTGGTGTGAAGCTGACCAAGAGAGTGCCACCATCGCTTCACAGAAATATCAGGTCGACCGTACGTATGCGGGAACGAAACATGCTGAAAACTCACGAAGCATCCAAGTACAAGAGAGGTTGAGCGAACTGTCCTATCGGGTGGCTGCCTGTCACAAGTATTGGGGTCAGTACTGGCACATCCATGGAAAAAGCGGTTCAAATGACGCACAAACAGCCATCTGCTGCACTACTCCTGTCATGTTTTTCGCTGCAAATTCATTGTAGTCGATGCCCGCGACTTCCTTTGGAGTCTGTGAACGACCATCTAGTCGGAGCTCAGAGAATCGTTCCATGCAGGACTCACACTCCAATCGAAGCCAGTCTGACTATTGCCAGTGAGAATCGTTTCCTGTTTGAACTGGAAAAAAATCACAGGTTAGTTGTCGACACGAGAGACGTTAAGGAATGACGCAGTACATCCATATCTCTCACGGCAGAGCTTGTGTTGACGATTCCATCCTCAAGCTCCGCAGTCGCAACGGCAAAGCTGTAAGTGGGGTTAGTTGGCGACGATGGATAAGAAACATGTTTACTTACAGCTGTTCGTATGTCTCACGGAATTCAAAACTGCCTGCGGGCATCATGTCAGCGAAAAAAGGCTGGAAAAAAATGAACGCCGGAGTACTTACCTCCCGCTTGCAGGTGGGCAATCCTACATCAAAAGTGAGCTGAAAAGTAATTCTGACTAGGGGCCAAACACTCACTTCCACACGACGGGGTAAAGGTTGTTGTACATCGTATGTCCCTTGATTGTCTGGTCATCGAATGTGAAGACCAAGTAGAAATCCTTCGGAAGATCCGAACTAATGCGGACGTCAGCCTCATGATTCGAAACGCTGGGATCAGGAAATCACGTACTACATGAACTTCAAGGTTTTTTTGAAAGACATGGCTGAGAGTGTTGTATCCTGAGCGATGATGGATTTAGTGACCGAAAGATCGAGGTTTATATACCTTGGTATTTGGCCGTGTCCAGGTACTAGTTGGCTTCCACGACCATTTTTTGTTGGACAGTCAGAATGTTCTTGGAACGCGCTCGGCGCCATCACAGTGCTGGATAGTATTGGGACAAGTGACCGGAAATTGGTGGAGAAAGAGAGGTAATGACGGCGCCAAGGTCCTCCATGAGCATTTCCACTTCCATTCACCCCGTCGAGAAAGATGTGCTCAACACCGGTCACTTCTCAGGTCATGGAAGCACCATTGCTACCACTCATGATCAATGAAGGAGGCGCGGCACGTACTCAGGATATTATGTAACTTTGGGTCAGTTCTGTTGTTTGAATTCGGAGGCCCAAGCAAAATGCCGGGTCAATCTTGTATGTCGTTGAGCGCGAGACCAGCCCTCATAAACACTCGTAATACGCACCGTAACCAAGGCACTTGGCTGTGTTGGCACATATGGTACATCAAGTTCTCGCGGGGAACCCTGCTTTCCTTGATGGCAGGAAATGAAGTATTCACGGAGGTGGGGTCGCTCCGGCCACTCTTTGTCCACAAATTGTTTTTCTGACCCACGGACGACTACTGCGAAAGCTGCCCCGGCAGAAAAAAACTGGATTGGGGTGTAGATGTCTCTGTGCACGTCGGCATCCGCGTCCGTATCGTGTGGCAGAGTATGAGCTCTCTGCCTGAGTCAGGGACGCACCGAGGGTTTCATAGTACTGGAGCCGCTGTAACGGCTTAGTCGTCTCATGGGGCCGAATGAGTCGGATGGGGCCATTTTACGACGAGACGAGGAACATTACTGCAATCTTCACATGACTCGTATGCTTTCGACAGTGCATGCAAGATGGCGGTAATTACATAGCATCGGTGAGACATGTCTTCAGTTGAACTTGAACCTCCTGGTGATTTTGACGCTGTGCAAGTCGTCAAGCAACTCAGCGTCTCGAATGTCGCTACTCCGACGAAGATGGAAGCAAATCGGACCTCTTCGTCGTCCTCTCCGACGAGCACGACGATAATTCTACCAAAAAAAAAGAGGTGTAAGTGGGGAAAGTGTTCGTGCTACTAGTAGTAGCAACTTGGTAGTAACAGTAGAAACACCGTTTCCAACTCCGCAGGCCGCCCCATACCTGTGAACCCAACTTACATGGCCGCGTCGTTGGCACGCTGACGTTCTGTTAGATTGCAATCTAGCGGTTGCTTTCGCTAATTCTTTGATTTCTCTTTCAAGTCTCTTGGAGGTCAACTTGGAGGATAAGCTATTCTGATGCCTCCACAACCTCGGAGCTGCGTCGTTTGTCAACATCGAGCATCCAGATACACTTGCGTGTCGTGTAGAGTCAACTAGTGAGCCCAAAAAATCTACTAGCTGATCGACCTTTTGATGTCCAACTGAAGTTGCTCCGTCGCATGTTACAAGTCACACAAGGGTATGTCCCACCGCGTCGAATTCGTCTCAATCTTAACTAGGTACACTGTTAGGAACGTGCAATATTCCGAGTGCGCTGCCAGCACAAGGTACCTCTCACCCCTTTTCACGCCTACGTATACTTTTCAGTCTCTCCCTCAGACCTAGACCCTCCCAACTCTAGCCCTAACTCCAACACCGACCCGCCCCCCTTGCAAGACCCACCCTTGCTCCGACCTCTCACATCCCTCAAGTGGCCTTACGTCCCCGACACGTCAGCCTACCCAGACCCGCTCACGAGGGACGACCCGAAGCCGCTTCAACTACACCAATACGAAGCGATCGGTGCGGGTGTCACGTTAGTCCGACCGTTGATGACGCCCACCTGACACACATGAACCACAGGCACCTCCCCGGCAATCCGTTCGCTCCTAACCTCCTCGCACCTCCGCACACTCCTCACCTCCATCGACGCCCTCCGCGGAGCGGAACGCGAAGAGGCGATACAGCGTGCACTCGGTGTCCATAGCCGTCTTCTTAAAAATGATGACCATGGTGCAGGGGTGGACGAGGAGACGAAAACGTTTAGAGAGCTTGCAGAGGCGGTCGAGCGGGCTGTGAGAGGCGAACGGGAGAACATGCTGGGATTGGATTGGGATTAGAAGCTGAAATCGAGCGCAGGTTCACCAAGCGACAGTTGGGCCTTTGTTGAACCCTCTCGGGGGCATCAGCTCACCTCGCCATCTGTTCCCCGTGATCCACAAATCAGGCGCCACCTCGCGCATATCCAGGAGCACCATGGATCTACTCGTAATGATCACCACGACTGTCTGGGTCCAGGACATATCGTTACTGCTTGCGTGTCGTCGTGTGCTGATAACGACTCGACAACCAACGCTCAGGTTCCTATGTACCTACCAGCCACTGGTGCCGTGCACCTCCCGATCTCTGGCAGTTCTGGAGCGACCGAATCGTGATGTTTATCCCCAACTCCAGGGTGCTGGGTGCGTGTGGTTCCTGAACTGTCCTCTTGATTATGCCCACTAATTTTGAGTGGTGACAGGGATATGTACACGCTGATTACTGGAGTAGTGACTAAGATTGTAAGACGAAGCTGAAATATGCACTTGAGCACTTGCAACCTGAAGGGACCTTCGAGTTGTTGCCTGGTGGCCAATTTCGACCATTATTGTACGTTCTCTGAATATGTTTGTTTGGGACTGACGGAACGACAGGACAAACAGAAGCCGTCCATCTATCTCCAATTCAACTCAATACATCTACATATTTTTCGAACCCGATGACAGAACCGGCGCTGGCACATGGGAGCACCTTGTCAGCGACCCGCATGCTCCTCGTGTCCATTGACGCACCGTGCGGCGCGAACGGGCGGTGCAGCGCCCTACCTTCTACCAAAAATACAACGATGCGAGACACCAGACCGGGCGGCAATACATGGCACCCATAGCACACGCCAGTGGAGACCCCCGCACACACGTCACGTGTCATCCCAGTCACTGCAGGCCGGTTCGTCTAAAACTGTTGGCGGGGACGACGGAGCTGGAGGGGGCCTTACGCCTGCTTCCAGGGCATTTGAGCGGTCGGGATGTGGCAGGACATGGATGTCCTTTGTACCTACTAGTAGTTCTGATGTCCTAGGGTATCGCCTGCCGAGTCTCAACTCATGAGGCCGACCGCAATTCTAAGCAAAGGAAGCATGTCCTGTCGATCATTGCCTTGGGATTTAACGAGCCTAAGATCGGGGAAACAGGAACCCAAGTCAGGAGATCGGAGATAGCTCAACTTGCAACATCACACCCATGCATGTTCGCCAATTGCAATCGCATTACACACGGACACCTGGTGGTAGAACACCCACGTTTAACAGGCAAGAGAATGTTCAACCAAACAACTGATTCGAGGATCCTGAGAAAGAAAGGTGGTACGGACGTTGTTCCTTTGATCCGCCACTACAAGGGGCTGATGACCAAGTTGCCCGTGGAGGAGTCGTATGTGATCCTCCAATTGTTCGGAATCCCAGGTTTGTTCAAGAGGTTGTCAAAGAGAACCTTGGATGTAATCTGGGACCTGATAACTCTCCCTTTCTTCATGTCGTAGACAGCGTAGCACCGGAGCCTTGGTGTGAAGTTGACCTAGAGAGTGCCACCATCTCTTCACAAAAATATCAGGTTGACCGAGTGCTGTGAACGGCAAGCTCACGAGGCAATCAAGTACAAGAGAGGTTCAGAGAACTGTCCCTCTGGGTGACTGCCTGTAACAACCCATCGGGTGGGTCAGCACCCAGACAGAATGGAAAGGTGGTTCAAATGACGTACAAACAACGATCTTCTGTACGACCCCTGTCATGTTTTTCGCTGTGAACTCATTATCGGCGATGCCAGTAACTTCCTTGGGAACCTTAGAACAATCACTTCATCAGAACTCAGAGGATCATTCCACGTGGCACATGTTCTGGATGCGGTGTAACCTCAAGTCAGTTCAGTTGTTGCTTGAATCGGAGGCCAACCATGTAGCAGAGGCCGGGACCCCCTGCATGTCACTGAGTACAGGTCTAGCGTAACCAATCAATGGCTATGCTAGTTCTCGCGGGGAATACGTTTGGTGGCAGGAATGGATCCATGTATACGTACGAAAATGGTTCAGGGGTCACTCCGACCACTTCTTGTCCCAAAATTTCCAACTTTGGTGATGATGAGAGAACGCTCTGTTTCACCTGTCGCGCGAGAGAGAACTACCTGTTACCCGTGAAGTCCAAGTTCCCTGGTACCAGCGGCCCGTAATACTCCATATCCTGTGGCGAACACTGGGCGTCTACGAGGTTTCTTCCTCGGCGGTCACGCACGTACTGATGATTTTATACAGATACCGCTGTAACGACCTGGATCCGTCCCAGGCTGAGCTTTCGTATCGGATGTGAGCCTTTGTATGTCGTATAACATAACTTCATTCGGGGTGCGTCGAGGTAAAAGGGACAACACCTGGACGGCTCTGCGCGTAAACCACCTCACTTGATTCTCGCATACAACCGTGACGCAGTTTGACGACCGTGGAGGTGACTCGAGAGATGTGAGCTGGTCGGGTCGTACTCCGGCCACGGCTAATGCCGCCACTCCGACTCGGAGTCCGAGACTTGCGTAGTGACGGGTTCGACTTCTTGTACGCGCTGACATCGGGCGTTGACTTTCAAGTTTCATTTCCTAGGTTGGCGCTGGTTCAAACTTCGTTTCGCTGAACGTCCGAAACAGCATACAGTACCTCTACAACCTCAGAGCTGCTTCCTTTGTCAATACCATTCATCCAGATACACCTGCATGTCCTGCAATGACTTGAATCCGAAAGATTTATTGATCTTTTGATGCCCGTCTGAAGTTGCTCCACCGTATGTTACAAGTTGCACGTTTGTCCCACTGTGTCAAATTCTCAGCCAGGTGCACTAGGAACGAGAAATACATATCCCGAGCTGCCACCAGCTCAAGGTACCTCACACCCTTTTGACGCCCACGTATATTCCTCCCTGAGTCAGACCCAGACCTTCCCAACTCTAATCCTGGCCTCCCAGAACATCAATTCAAACCCCTTGCTTGAAGGCCCGTGCCCGGTCCGACCTCTCACATCCTTCATATGGCCTTATGTCCCACCCACGTCAGCCTACGTATGAGCACACAGCTCTCGGAATAGTTAGTGCCATGTGTTTGGTTCACAGGGGCCCAGACGGTCGCAGGCATGCCCAATGGATGGGTACCGGATGGGGGCGACCTCCCTGGGGAGCGCGCAGGGCAACCTGGATGGCGGGCAGGACATAGGACCGACTACCACAACCGACGACTACCTACGCATACGGCCTGACCCGACCACCACGCTGAGACCCCTGCCACCGCCAACCTATCCCCCTCACCGCCACACCAATGACCACGGTGCAGCGAAAATGAGAACGGGGACAAGTGCTTGTGCGTCCCAGAGCTTCTTTTGTACTCAAAAATCTAGCGAGTACAGTACACTGCGTCGTTGCATGCGATTGAACTTATCTTTTACGAACGAACCACGTGATTCTTGGTGGCATTCAAGGATTCGGCCAGGGAGATGGAGAGTAAGTCCTTTATTAAGGTCAGTTGTCTCGCCGCTACCGTGCTCTGGACGAAGATGATCTTCTGGAAATTTTGATTATCACGGACGGCAACTACGTGATCAACCCATGCCAGGGTGGGAAAGGCATTGGTACAATCTACATTGCTACTGAGATTCTAACCACATCCTTTACTAGGATGATCACTCCATGTGAAATTCGCAGTATCAAATGATATTTTTTACCTCGATCCGTGTTATAGGTGGGTGAGTACGACTTTGGCTCCCGAGCGAGCGATCGAGGTCTCGGCATGGCTAGAGAGCCAACTACAAGTAGCAAGGGAAGTCCCAAGACCATCAGGTAACCCGACCATCAGTTCGAATTCCTTCAACTATACGGCGTCATAAACGGCAAGGTAGTGCGGCCGACTTCTACAACTTCAACTTCAGCCTCGACAGCCCGTTCGTAGTATGATATTTCCTTAATTTCCTTTTTCGGGTACTCCGACCACGCGTGTCCGTTCGTTCTTTTTCCTCCAGTTGAGTGAATGAGACTGGAGGTAAGCACCATGTTCTAGCCTATAATAGCCCTTACTTAGAGTATTAGCTTACCAGCTCACTCTTGTTCGGTACACCAATCAGTCGATACCCGTACCACACATGATACCCATTCGATGATCCACAGTAGAATAGATAGTGGTCGACTCATTATGATGCAAGGTCGACGTGGGAGGTGATGTTGTTCTAACATCCGCTGAAGTCCGAATGACGAAAAGGAACCAAGTCTCGGAGATGGGAGGTTGCTATGCCCACTACATGTCGGTCACAGATTATCTTTTGAGTTGTCAACCGTACGTCGTGTAACCCACAGCGTTGCCGGACACACATTATACACGAATGGCCTAGGGTCAGTTAGGTGGTTGCTTGGAACAACCTTGCGGCCCAGGCGTCCAGCATGTCACGCCAACACGTATTCGCCAATTGCAATTGGATTCAGTGATAAGATCGGGTGGTTGAGCACCCACAACGATACATCGTACATACATCATTCAAACAAACTCGCAAGCAACAGACAATTTCACGTGAGGATACTGCAAATTAAGGTTTGTGGGTGAGATTATCAGCAGTCTGCGACCTAGGTGTACACCGTACCAATGCTCTTCTCTACAAAGGTTTAATGACCAAGTTGCCAGAGGGGACGTCGTACGTGATCCTGTAGTGGTCCGGGAGTCCAGGCTTGTTCAGGAGCTCGTTGAAGAGAACTTTGGATGTAATCTGGGCCCTAATAACACCACCCTCCTTCATGTCATAGACGGCGTAGATTCGGAGTCTTGGAATGAACTGAGCCAAGAGTGTACCACCAGAGCTGAAAGGGAGTTCAGCTGGTTTGCAAGCGGCGACGACACATGCTAGAGACTAACGAAGCGTCCAAGTACAGGAGAGGTTGCGCAAATTTTCCCTTTGGGTGACTGCCTGTAACAATGGTACGGTTATACCTGATCAGTGTATATAAAGATTATTTCACGTTACGCACAAATAGCAATCTGCCGCACGGCATTTGTCTCGTTTTTCGCTGCGAACTGATCGTCGGCGATACCTGCGACCTCCTTAGGTTCCTGTGGACCGAATTCGCGATCATCTATTTTAAAGATTTAAGAATATTCAATGCAGAACTCACACTCCATCTGAAGCCAGATTCGTCGCCAGTGAGGGTAGTCTCTTGTTTGAACTGGGTAAAATCGCATATTAGTTCGTCGAGGAGAGACAAGAATGATTCAATACCTCGATATCCCTCACAGCCGAGGTCGTCTTGACAATTCCACTCTCAAGCTCCGCAGTCGCAAAGGCAAACCTACAGGCAAGGTGAGCTGGCGACGATGGACAAGGATTCATCTACTCACTGCTGTTCGTACGTCTCACCAAATTCGTAATCGCCTATGGGCATCATGTCAGCGGAAACAACCGAAAAAATGACACTGGATTACTTGCCTCCACCTTGCAAGTAGGCAATCCTATATCAAAAGTCAGCTAAAATGTAATTTCCGACGAGACACCAAACACTCACTTCCACACGACAGGGAATAGGTTGTCGTACATTGTGTGTCCCTTGATTGTCTGGTCATCGAATGTGAAGACCAGGTAGAAATCCTTCGGAAGATCCGAGCTAACTTGAACGTCAGCACGATCCAGGACATCGGGAGGAGATAAAAACACATACTACATGAACCTCAAATTCTTTCTGAAACCCATGGCTGAGAGTGTTGTATTCGGATTGTGAGGGATGATGAGTTCAGTGAACGAAAGATCGTGGATTTATATACCTTCACGTTCGGCCACGTCCGTGCAACATTAGTCCGCTTTGGATGTCCACGGAACGCCGCACGGCACCCAGTATCTGATCATCAACTGATTCAGACGGATATTGGTATCGGTGGACGAAGAGCGGTGATGACAGCGCCACTACATACCCTAACTTGAAGTGCTTCCATTCACCCTGTCTTCCAGGGCGCACCCAATAATAGTAGTCAGTTGTCGAATCATGATTATCGCTCACGATCAGTGGACGTAATTATCAAGAAGCACATACCCGTGACGTGGCCTCAGATCTGGACAGACGGAATGAAAGTCGGAGGCGAACTTACTTAACCCAGTAAATTTATTCCTTGTTGGGGTCAGCATTGAATTTCCTTGAACACTGGTGGTACTAGGTCGTAACCGAATACGAAGCAACTGTACCAGTGTTTTCGGGAGCCTCAGATCTGGCTGCGTTGCCATGTTTGGCGATACTTTAGAGTTGCCAAGGCCAGGTTTAGCTGTTTGTCTTGAAGGACACATTCACTTGAGAGACTTACAAGCTGTGCACCCCAAATTAAAGAAATGAATACGTGGCACATCCAAGCCAATGGGCGCCGCTTACCTAACCAGAACTGTGGTTGACTTTCCCTGGGTCGACACCACTGTAACAATTGCAACAATTGCAACTTTTATACCTCGACGTCGTCTCCGTCTCCGGCCTCGTGTGCTGATTGTCAGACTACGACATAATAAACGATACCACAGTACTAGTCTTATAGGTCTTTGAACGAGCGGAGTGACGCAGGAGTCCTTCAAGCTCTTGCACCCCCACCTCGTTCGGTCGTCCGCACGCCGCTCGCTTCCGTCGTTATTTCTTGGCCGCGGTACGAGATGTGTTTCAAACACGGCCGTTGAACAGGTGAGCTAGGTCGAGGAGCATAAGTAGTGTCCATGACATTCGGTCTTGTGGCCACTACTTAGTGGCCCAGGCTGGCTAACTTCCCGCACGAAACGTGCGAGGTTGCCCACCGCCCATCGCCTCGCCCTTCATCTGGTCGAGGCTCCCGCTTACCGGCAGTTCCTTGTAAACTGGGCGCAGCACTTCGAGCCTTTCCCGGCCGCCCTAGTCGGTGTTGTGCCACGGTCGCCATGCATACCACCGTCCTCTCGAATCTTGAATTGATGCAGCCCGTTGTATGTGCACTATTTTCTGCATTCCAGATGCAATAGAACAATCGAAGATTTTCTGACCTTCCCGAATCCGCTCCCCACGTCCAACACACCGACACATTCCTCTCCCGGTCGTCGTTGCCTGTTATCCTATTCAGCCGTACCCCGGCCCCGCGCGCGCGTTCGCGTTCGCGTCCGTGAAGCGACGCGACCCTGGGCTCTCTGCGCGCCATCCTTTCACGATATTTACAGCTGCGCCCCCTGCATAGCGTGTAAAAATTACTGAATAAACCAATTTTGTAATAGATAGGAAAAGGGCGGCTCCCGCCGCTAAACGTCACGAGCGATTCAACTATAGTGAGATTGGAGTGCTCGCTTGCTCGGCTGACGAGTCTAAATGACGAAAAGAAATGGAGTCTTGGAGATAGATGGCTCGGGCTGTCATGTTCCATATCGCCCACAACATTGCTCAATGCATACTATAACATCGGGTCAGTGAGACCACCGCTCGAAACAACCTTGCAGTCCAGACGTCCAGTATGTCACACCAACACACTCGCCAA
>JBBPTZ010001205.1:0-10930 GCA_038094315.1 Phylloporus cf. tubipes
CCTCACAGGGTCACGGAAGTACCCAGATCCGTCCTCATCGTTCGACGGGCTCATCGAAATCATGGAGCGTCTGCACGTCCGCAACCATGGATGACCTTCTTCTGCCGTCCAGGAACAACCTGTCCGTCAAGGTACCACCGCGCGCACGGACCATCTCCCATCGCCACACGCGTCCTGCTTCGTTCCCCATTCATCCCATCGTTCCCTCCTCAACGATACCCCAAGCATATTCACGCTCCTCGTCGCGTCCACACTCCGACGCTAATACCGCCAAACAATCTCCTTCGGGGTCACGTGATCCTTCTGGCAACTGGATGTCATCTTCTCCATTTGGTCCCGCGCAGACACCCAAGTTTTCGAGACTTGCCATGGCCTCCCCGGCTGTGGTCATGCCGCTCAGCGCAAAGGAATATCGCAAGCAAAAAACTAAAGTGTCGTCTGGAAAGGACAAGAACAAGGACAAGAACTTACCAACTTCCTCGCATCGCGTCACCTTCCTTGATAGCGCACTCTCTGTGCTCCACAGTCCCAATGTCATTCCAGCCGTCAAGGTGTCGCCCTCTACGTCCAGAGACGTCCGCAAACCTCTTTCTGGTGAACACAGCCCTGATCGCCACAGCCAACCGCAGCCACAGGGCGACCACCCTCTTGCCAAACAGTTTCCACATGTCTCACGCCCTTCGCCAGCGCCCAAACAAAAGCGACCTCGTTCGCGGCCACCCACTCCTCCCCGATCCTCACCTGTTGTCACCCATCCTCCCATCTCCCCCAAATCCTCCGCAGCCACATTTTTTTCTGTTGCTTCCTCTGCCTCGGAGGACGGTGCTTCTCAACCACAGGGCACAGTCGCACCCTCATCCCATTCTTCCCCTCCCGTCGACCCAAGCCTCCCCGACGACGTGCCACCCGCCCGTCCTCGTCCCCGTAATCGCCGTCAATCCTTTCCTGACCGCCTCTCTAACGGCGCCCGACTCAGCCTTATTGAAGCCATGAACCGTCTTTCCGGCGCTTCTCAGTCGGATGAGGTAAATCGGCTCTCAGTGGCGTCCCAAGCGAGCGGTCACACGTTATTTTTTGATGTCGTGGAAGAAGGCAAGGGTCAGGTAGGCGATGGGAATATAAATGGAGAAGGTGGGCCACGCACGCCCACCATGCACACGCAGAGCCTCGAGAACCTCTCCTCTACGCTTGCACGCACTGGCATCGAAGTCGTGCAACCCGGTGCTAACAGTCATCCTGGGGGCTCGCCGGACGACGGTCACAAGGCCAAACGCAACGTCCGCACCGTGCGCATATCTGACACCGTCCAAGTGTCGCCGGCGCCAACATTTCGTCGACGAAAATTGACCAAGTCGCGTCGGGGTTCGGTTCGTCAGGGTTTGTTGGTGCCTGTGTTTGTAACTGGACCTGAACAGGGAACGGAGAAGGACATGAAGGTGCAGCCGCAACCACAGTCCCATGAACGTCGGTCGTCGCTATTGCCGTGGAAGTCGAGGGGGTTGGGCGATAGCAAGACTGGTGCCGTTGCTGCCCTGGGTGCGAGCGAGAAGAGTGCGTCGACGCCAACCATTACCCTGGTCTCCCTCAAGGATACCACCACCCCCACGCGTGCTTCCCAATCACCATCTCCCGTCGCAAACGGACCGGTCCATGTCGAAAGCTCATCAAAGCCCAAGTCAGATGGTTTTCCCAAGAAGCCCTCTGATAGTTCGGAGTCGAGGCAATTGACTGCACCCCCAGACCCCGAACTTGCTCCGGCTGCGCCGCCTCGCAAGTCTCGTCGATACACGTTTTCCTTCCGTCCCTCTTCAGCTTTCCATCGTTCCAAGCACGAAAAATCCAACACCATCCATCTCAGTCCGGATCAGAACGCCAAGCCTAAACCGAAGGTTAGCTCCAAAGGTACTGAGAGTGGTACGGAAAGCACTTCGACTAGCATCCACACGATCACGCAAGGCAGCCAATCTACCCTCTTGCCCCCGTCGCCAGTGTACGATCTCACCACGGGAGCGTCTTCTGGATCTGATTCCGGGCTGAATTCAATATCCTCAGTGCCCATGTTGCGACGGGTGAATACGCAAGAGATGGAGATGGCGGGCGCCGAATTGGTTGGCAGAAGTGACTCGACACCGAGTCTGGCCACCAATGGGAGCTCGACAACGTCTTCGAGCGCCCCTCGTATGCTTCCCTCGTTCGTCCGTGATGATGGGAGTGGAGAACCCGCTACCGCTCGCCCCTCCGCACTTAAGGAATCGTTCATGGACACGTCCGAGGACGATTTGGAAGGCGCGCCTAGAGTGGGAAGGATGTCGCGCATGCCTCCCCATAGAAGGCATGGGCAAAGTCCTTTGGCACGTACGGGTGCGGAAGAGGACGAACGGTATTTGCGCCCGAGTGCAAGTGCGATCCTGCGCTCGCGTCCGGGTACGTCGGACTCGACGGCCACAGAAACATCGGGGTCATATGCTTCGTTCGGCACCGTTCCATTCTCGACCGCGTCATCTTCGTGTTCAGAGTCCCCCCCTCCGGTGATGGTCGATAAGCGGGCTCGAGTGCTGTCAGAGTCACGAGGCCATGTGTACGGAGATGTTCGTCCGTGTGCGATGTGTGGGCATCGGCCTATGTCGCCTCCAGCACACGAACTGGAACAAAGGGATATGCATCCCATGTTCACAGTGCCTCTCGTCACGGTTCCTGCATCCGCCATGGCAAATCATCCTCGATCGATCTTGGACGTGCCACCATCGCTACGCCCGGGCTACATGGGTAGGGCAGATGCGCGTGCGATACGTGATTCAAGAACATACTCTTGTTCCATCTCTGCTGTGGAGTTACCGCTGCGCCCGGTGAGCATTGTTGGGGCAAGGGACCTAGACGTACATCGTGGTACTCCACCTCCGGATTGGCGTCACATCGAGCGACGTGCAACGGTACCTGTGCCTGCCGGTCCTGGCATTCCGTCTATGAGACACGATCAGAATCAACGTCACATGCATGTTACTGCCGATGCCAATGCCAGCTCTGTCACGATGACGACTTCGGCGCTGACGAGGACGAGGACGACGGTGGTGGTGACTGATATGACGGCGACGACAGTGTCTCCATTGTCACCGATGCCGCAGGTGCTATCGCCACCTAAAGTGACCGGTCCGAAAAGACCACAAACAGCGCCTCCTGGTACGGGTGAGGCTGCGCTCAAGTTTATTGAAGAGGTCCAGGCGATGCGTGCACGCCAAGGGAGCGTCGATGTCAGCACTGGGGACAACCGCTCGACAAAGCAAAAGAGCAAGGAGTCCAAATTGAAGGCGGTCCTCAAGGGATTGTTGAGGAGGTAAAGGATGGGATAGTCGTCCTGGTGAGTGATCCTGTATTCGTGGGGTAGGGTTTGGGGCTGAAGTGTGCGACCTAGATCTGATTTGAGGGATGCCCCCATTATATGATTTCGACCATCATGATGCACGTGGTGTACATCGGGCGTGGATTGACAGGCCGATTGGCAGGATATTTGTTCTCCTTGGACTAACCCTTTTTTTCTCTTTCTGTCATCATACCTTTGATACCTTGACTTATTCTGGCTGCGGAGTCTTTCCCAAAGTGTATTATATCCCTTTTCTTTTTCTTTTTTGGTTCGCTCACGAACTTTCTTGGCCCCGTTCATTACTCACAACGTCGACATTGCTCGTCTATGCTCTCTTTTCCGATAGGCTTTTTCCACTCATTTCTTGAATAATGATAAGCGTAAGCCGTATACAAGCTGTACATTGTCCATCATATGCCGTGCAAATAATGTACACGGTGCTCATTAGACTCAAAATTTTACTTGTTCAATGGTACAGGTGTTCCTGTTGTATCGCATCGAGGTACGGTCCTGAACATGGAATGTTGGAAACTTTGCGGGAGTCTTCTTCGGGCGTAAACTTTATTTAGGTTCGATCGGAATAGTCGTTTTTTGACCTCCCCTTGTGCACCAACAGCGTGATTATCGCACTCTCTGCTGTGGTACTACCTGGCTCTTTTCCGCCGTCGTGGGCCTCAGGTACACAATGGTGGCTCGCTGGAACCTGAAGGCCACTGCCATGTTATGTAGGGGTGCGTTGTGATCAGTCCAAGGTAAAGCTAGTTACTACCTGTAAGTTTTCTGACGAATGTTTTAGAACTACTAGTAGGAGACATTGCAAACTGCCAATGGACCAGTACTAGTACTAGTACTGTGGCAGACGAAGTGGCTCCAAACAAATAGAATGAATTCAAATTTAAATAAGGATGTCACTGCCCCACTGGCGTGAGGCACTGCTCAGTGACCCCATCTCCTTGCTGCGGTACGCCACTGACAACCTCGTGCTGTACTACGTGCCGCGCTGGCGTGCTCTTTGGTAGCCTGAGTTACAGTTTATGGTAAGTGCCAACTATCTCCGTTCCCCGCTCTACGCGACATTCTACTAAGATTACGTGGAGGACACCGGAAAGTAACGATTCAATGCTTGGCATCTTACTTCCAGTCTAACGGGCAACTGGAACCCCGAATTCGATATTTCTGTTGCAAGACGCTGCATCAGCGCCGGACGTATCTCTTATGATGGGCCTACACCGGCGAATGGAATGAAACCCAAGGAAATGAGGTTACGTCCGGGTCCGAGGACCGACTACGGTCTACGGCAAGTGTGCTTCTTCGTCGTACCGACTCGTACGGCATTATGCGGAAAAGTATTCAGGTGTTGTACGCTCGTCTCTTTCTCCGTGGCACGGAAGTTGGCTTGTGGCAAGATTCAGTTGGCGTCACGTTCCAGCGGACGAAAAACCCATGATGTTGAGCGCCCAGTCGGCGTCGCTTCCAGCAGTCCGCACTGTGATCTACACAAACCTTGAACGCGCGCGATCTCAGCTCTGGAGAGGTTTGGTTTCAGATTCACTGCAGGTCGGAGCGACTAGCGACTCTATTTGGCGTCATGAGCATAGGATTTGATCGTCTCGGAGAGCTGGGCGGCCTAGGTAGCACAATTTCGAGGCACAGTATCTCACGCTTCTTGGCCACTCTGAGGAAACCGCCCGCATAAACAACCTCGGCGGTTGTACCAAGGCGCCTTTTGAGGGTGTTGGCCCCATCTCGTATATTCAGCCTATAGGTTGCCTAGCCACGTCACACTCATCGGTTTTCTGGGAGCGGAGTGGTCTCGAAGAAATGCTTTCGAGCCATGGGCGACTTGCGATGGTCGTCCAAATCCCTAGACGCTCGTCTCCGCGTGCTTCGGTGAATTCAATGCTCTCGGCGAAGGAATTTCAACACGCAAAGATGCTGTTGGTCTCACTCCGATGGTTCCCCTTCTGAATTCGACTATTTGAATAACGTCGGTCACTTCTTTTCCCCTCGCCTCGAGCGTTGCGCCTCGGGAAACCATGTGACCTCGAGGAAACCTTCGAGGCACAATCGTCACTCTAGCAAATGTGTCCATTTATATGTATTGGACCTGGAAACTCCTTACCTCAATTTCCTTTCGACCCTCTCGATCTCGGTTGGAGGGATATCATGATACAGAGCCCGCCTTGCGGAACAACGTAGTCAAACGGTACTCCCAGATGAATTGGGTGGGTTGGTACGTGATGTTAAGTCACCTACCACTGTTCGTTCACAGTGACGCTGTGGTACCTAGTGGCGATCCCTCCCCTTGTTTCAGGGAAAAGAGGACTTAGGACAGTGGTCAAAAATTCTCCATCGGCACAAGCCACCCTTCCCTCAACTCTGTTGGAACGGAAGAAGTCTTAGCAGCAAATAATTGAACATCTCGACGCCTTGTTTGCCTTTTGTGTCGTGACTTAGCAAGTGGCGGCAAGGCTTTCATGCTCTGCCTTTGAACGGCCACCTCTTTGCGAGGGAAGGACGAGGTGAAGCATAATCTGGCTTAGCGCAAATCTAAAGTCCAGGTACGAGGATCCTTCCTGTGCTTCGAGTCAATTCCCCATTTTGTACCAATTCCAGAACATTAACGCATCAGTATTAGTCCATCTCCCTACGAGATTTCCCCACCATCGTCACCTTGGTCTATGAGTAGATTTGGACGCCTGGTTCATGTCGAATACCAAAATGTTCTGACGAATGATCACATAGTGCGCATTTTTATTCCCGCAAGGCTATTTCCCCGCGTTTCCTCCGCTCCGTTTAGACTCGTCACTGTACTATCTGGCCAAGCAAGGGTTAACATGCGCGGTTCTTCGTCAGAGGTGAAATTAATATCACATCACGATGTCGCCTGATACGTGTCCTCTCCCAATGGATAAGCAGTCCGTTAATTGCTTGTTTCGCATTTCCCTGCCTGTGCACTGCACATCATCCAGCACTGGTCGTTCACGCAGCCTGTGTCAGTTGAGCTCACATCTGTATCGACTGCGACGAATCCTCTCAGATCCAGGAACACAAACAGGCCTCGATCAGTCCCCTCTCGCCCGTCTCGGTCCGGTCCCATTTCCGGCGCGTTTTATTCGGACCTCATGTATCCCCTTATGTACCTCAAGTCCATCTATGTCCGTTCCTGCATCCCGTTGTACTCCCATCTTTCCAAGCTCATCCGCATGGTTCCCGCACGCTCCACCCCAGCCTTCCACGCTAGTGCAAGGCAAGTAGCCATATGGCTGCCCCCATGAAAACCAATCGAAAGTGCAACCATATCGACAGTGGGACTTGTTGCGGTCTGGAGGTGTATTTGTCACGTGGTTCAGGGAAACGGTGCTCCTACGAAGAAGACTGCGATGCACTCCGGTTTCTTGATGTACAAATAAAAGTCTGCCGACATATCTTAACGTTCAGGAATGTTTGCCGCCAAGCGAGGTACAGTATGTTGAAACACCCAAACATCCCACTCTTGCTCTTTACATACCGCGTCTGCTCCAGCAGGCACCCGCCATCCATCGGAAGGTGGAATGAATGCCGTGGTGAGGTAACTCCCTGACATTGCTGATATTGTTACAGTAGAACCAGCCGTCGTCTTGTGCATCGCGTGATTCCGTTAGTCCGCTGTACTTCGGCTGGCTTCGACTCGCCGAAAAGCCGATCTGTCGAGAGATTACAAGGGCACGACTTTCAATGCAGACGTGACGTCGATCATCGCCCACGCCGTCCCAATGACAGAACGGAACCAACCAGATGAACTTCGTCACCGCCGCGAAATTGACGACGGGCAACAAATGTAGCATTCACTGATGATCCACTGGATCGTGAATGTCCGTCATTGCAATGGAAGTGGCGCATGTTTCCATATCGCGATGATGCTGCGATCGTAGTGTACTGCCACTAGTAACACCATCTCTCTCCAACCATCCACCATCATGTGCACCATCACAGACGACTTCAAGATTTTCATGCAGAAAGGCGAGTCCCCCTTTCTTCTCCAAATCACGCCCAACTAAACCCTACTACAGGCATCAGAGGCGGCTTCGCCCCGCCCATACCCAAGGCTCGCTACCTCATCGCCCGCACCGCCAAGAGCGAGGTCTTCACCGTCTCCACCGAGATCCGTCCCCACGGTACCCCAAGCCTCGGCCCCGCCAAGATACGAGAGCTCAATGTGGCAGACTACCTTGAGACACTCGCGCGACTTCAGGAACTATTGCGCAATCTCCCGCCGCAGTACCCCGGCACGGAAGATCTTTACGGTCGGGACATTGGCATCGTGCAGATGACCGATCCTGCCTCGTTTGTGGATTTCCACCGTCAGCCGGGGCCGGTTGCGGCGTGCGGCGTCCCGCTTCCCCAACCAACGGAAGAGCAGAAGGTCCAGTTTGATGAAGCGGTGGCGATCATTGAGAAGTTGGGAGCGTGAAGGTGTAATAGTAACCAGCGCTGATGTTCTTTGTCATGTAGTTCTTCGCACAATTTACCAGAGATGTGCACGTAGCTCGAGTGTTTGAGAGCTTATGGGATCCTCCAAAGGTATTCTACTACTAAAGTATTAGGGCTATTGATAAAGTCCATGGCGCACTACATATTCAAAATGGTAATCTAGACAATACACGGGTAACAAAACATAGTCCGAGATTACAATCCCTGCAGCTGTCCGGCCTCACCGCACCGGGACTTCCGCTCTAGATTCGACATCTCTACCTGCACGAGGCACCATCTCCAAACTCTCCACCCCATCATCCCCACTCTCCCTCACCTCCTCCTTGTCTGAATCCGGAACTTCAATCCGGCTCAAAAACATCGACAACAAGGACCCAGTGCCCAACCAGGGCAACAGCGACACGAAACCCCACCTTACCCCATCCCGAAACGCATCCCTCACAACGCTTTGCACCGCGGTTGGTAACACATCCAGACTTGTCACGGACGTGAGACCGCCGCTAGCGAACAGGGACTCGAGCGCGGCCAGGTCAGACGCGGAGAGCGTGCTCGCGAGGGACGCGAGCTGTGCTTTAATGTATGCGTTTACTCTGGCGTTGAGGATGGTGAAACATTGGGCGAGGCCGATGGTGCCTCCGAACGCTAGGAACTGGAATTTAGGAATCCCAGAAAAAAAAGGTGAATGTATGCGAGCGACAGTCAAAACAACAAACGGACAAACAATAGCATAGCGCTCGTGATTGCGACGTGGTTCGGTTTCGTGAATCGTGCGTGGATCGCCAGCGGGGCTTGTGTCAGACCTAGCCCGACACCCACCATCGCCATGAATCTTGAAAACGAAATCAGTCGAGAGCCCACGAAACACAGGAGGTGTGGCTCTTACCCATTCACTTGGCCTTGTTCGTCATTCTTTATGGCCATTTGTATCAACCCAACACCAACTGTCATGATGACGGACCCCAGCCTAATGGAATAATTGGGCTGCGTAACACAAGTAAGTACTGGCCATCTCTCCGCAACAACCATCGACTGACCTGTCTCAACAATTTGACCAACCGAATCGAAAGTATGGTTCCTAATCCCTGTTTACCGACAGGACTCAGCAACACGGTAGCACAGATCGTTAAAAAAATACGTACGAGCCCTGGCGCGAAATAAAGCAATTGAATCCCAGCCTCCGCAGGCGGGAGCCCAGTCACCACGGTCGCAAAAATCGCCACGAAATAAAACATGACAAACATGACGGTGCCCGAGATGAACGAGTCGAATTGCACCACGCACATGTCGTAGCAGGTGAACAATTCAATCGGGATGATCGGTCGTGCGTGGAAGGCACCCGTGTAGCTCGCGCGAATGTGGCCGGACTCGCCAGTGGCATTGGCCGACCGACGTTGGGAGATGACCTCCCACAAAACGAAGAGGGCGATTAATGCTGCACCCAGAACAAGATTCACGATGACACGTGCGGTCTTCCAGTCATCGTTCGGTCCCCAGTTGAGCGCGAGTAAGATGAGGATACCACCAGTGACGAACAAGAAGGTGCCAACCCAGTCGATCAGGGTAAGCTTGGACAGCCAAGTATTTACAACGGCTGCTGGGGTCGGGGTTTCTGTGTATAGTTTCTTGTTGTTGGCACCACGCGCGTGATATCGCTTACGGAGAAATATGAAGCACAAAAACATCGAGAGTGCAGTGCATGGTAAACTGGACAGAACGCGGATAAGCATCATGCTCTCCCTCAGAGAGAATGTCTCACTTGATGGCAAATACCCAGCGAAAGTTGGTCTCGACCAAGAACCCGCCAATCACCGGTCCGATACTGTAACCAATTGCATACAGGAGAAACGCCATTGATTGTTGGAAATTGTTCTGGTCAAGAGACGTTGAGTCGAAAATGACCGTTCGAACGATCTATGACGCCAAAAATCGACGGTGAAAGAAAGGAAGTGAAAAACCACCATGAATCAGAAAACCTATCACCGATGGATAAGAAATGGAGCGCACTGTAAGGAGGCCGGCAGCTCCGACTCCAGCGATGCCTCTCCCTGCGAGGACCATATTAATATTCACCGCGCCAGTGCTGATTGCACTCCCGATAAGAAAGAAAAGCAATGACAATTGAAGCCCGAAATGTCGACCATAGATGTCTGCGATGGAAGCGAAGAAGGGAAGGAAGACGGTGGAGGCGAGGAGATACGAAGTGCCAATGTAGCTGGTGTGGGTGGATGGTGAGCTAAATTTGAAAAGAAAAATTTGTTGAAGACGAAGACTGACCTTTCAAGCGGGAGTGCATTGAAAACGGACTTGAAAAAGAGTGAGTCGACAAGAGTAGATAGCATGCTCCATACTACTGACCGCAATCCGAGACTGTGCTGTCGCGACGACTACGGAAGATTCACGACACGCATGCTCATTTCACCGGGAGGGATCATTGGATTGTGACGACGAACATACCTGTATAGTCGAGCGTTTCAAGCATCACGGGAAAGACCAGCGCGAGCATCAGTTTCCAATCCAACGACTTCCAGAAACCACGTTTCCGTTCTGTATGAAAACTCGGATCAGAAGCCTGGGCAGGCGCATCTGAACTAGGGTCACCATATCGTCCGGTAGTATCCCCATTCTCATACCTTGGCTGTCTGAGTCATCTTCTGACCGAACATTAGCCGTGTTCCCAGAGGGGGGCTTCGTCATGGTACTACTGAGGGGTGCGGTTGGGTGGCGATACGCAGACACACTCGACCTTAAAGTACCTGGGACAACCCATTGCGTTCAAGGCTTGGTAAGCCAATCAGAATGCCACGAAGCTGCATGCGGCGGGTAACCAGTGAACGTGAACTCCACAGGATGATCTGTCGTATGGTCCACGCACTGCCACAGCGTGACAAGCGGAGTAATCATGGCCATTTTCCTTGGCACAGCAAGTGCGAGAAGTTGCAACTTGCCACAGACGCAATCGCAGTAATCTCACAAGTTTAGCCTTACAGTCACCAAGCTCGGGATAACTTACCAGATTGGAAGCACGCGTCCCCATGCGTAGCTGGACGCAAGTTGGAGAGCACGATTTAAGCAAAGGCTCCACCTTAATCTATAAGATTG
>JBBPTZ010001206.1:0-10923 GCA_038094315.1 Phylloporus cf. tubipes
CGAGCTTGGGGCCGTTGGTCAGTTGTTTCTTCATTTTCCCAGGCCGCCATCTTTCCTCTGTGGTGATTCTTGTTCACAACGGGGCACGTCGAAGAGAGAACGATCCGTCTTGTCAAGAGACATGTAGAAAACGCATATACACAAGTAAGTACTGGACTTTTTCTTCGTATGTTACGCGCGATGATGGAGATTGCCTGGAGCCGATTCAGAGCGCACCAAAGGAGTTCCAAATCGATATTCTGATAGTACGTTATAAGAAAGCGAACTCGCACAGGTCAGCGACCCTCATCGATTATCGATTATCGATCGTCGGCCGCATTGCGACACGTATCGGTACAGTATGCAACGTTTTCACCAGATGGCTTGCAGCAACGACCAGCAAAAAAGCGAAATAAAGTATGCCTCCGTAGTAACTGCGTCGTAGGCTGGGCCCTAGCTCGGCTAAACCAGGTTCTGGCTCTCGGAATAGTAGGCTCTGATTAACACGTCTCTGCTCGGCAGTCAAGTCAGAGGGGACTCTTATGTGAATGTCATAAGTGGTCGCCAAGTAAGCACGAACTTCCTGACTAGAAACAAGTACTTAGAGTGGCCTGAAAGGTAGAGTTGTCTGCATCCTTCACCACTGATCGATTGGGCACCCCCATCTCATGAATACCGAAGAGAATCCTTTACTGGGAGACCAGCTCCAACCGAACACAGGTGTCCAGTGCAGAAACCCCCCTAGCGAGGTTGTCTACGATCGCTTCAGCCGTAGACAAAAGCGGGCGATCCTCTCCATCGTGTCCCTCACTGGGCTCGTTCCTAGTATGTGGTTCGACCTTTGTTCATGTTCAAGTCGCTGTCGATTCACCAATCAGTGTTCGTCAATGGGTGCTTTGTCCCATCGATACCACAGATATCTAGGGATCTCGAATCGACGCCAGCAGCTATAAGGTACGCCGTCACTGTTGTCAACTTTTCACCGTAAACCTATGTCCCCAGTCTAGGAGTAAGCTTGGCCGTGTTTGCAAGTGCCCTTGGTGTCATGTTCTGGTCCGCATACTCTTCGTTCTGTACGTATGTTACTTCACGTCTTCCCTACTTCACATTCTTGTTGATTAAGATGGTCGTCGCACAATATACCTCTGTGGAATATTCTTTACGACTCTCGGTAGCTTTTCTCTCGCAATGTCTACCAACCTAGAATACTTCCTCTTCTGGCGGTTTGTACAAACGTTCGGTTGCTCTGGTGGTTATACTCTGGGGGCTGCCACCATCGGGGATATTTTCAAGGTAGAGGAACGTGGAACTGCCATGGGCACTTTCCTTTCTGTGAGCACAATCGGCATTAATTTGTCCTGGGCGATACGAGTATTCCACCTAGGCTACGTTATTGGGATTCTCGATCGCGCCGCCCATCGGTGGTAACTTTGTCCCTCCGTCGTTCCCAACACATGTTGATCCTTGTACGATCGTTTAGGTTTGTTTGCTCAGTATTGGTCCTGGCGCGGTTTCCAAATCGTATTGGGCCTGTGGGGTGTCATGCAGATGCTGTTGCTCGCCATCTCTCTTCCCGAAACTGTTCACCCAGGTTCGCGCGGTATCGATCAAGTAAAGGGCCCAAGGAGAGTGTTCGTTTGGATCAACCCGTTTCGTTGTATCACCTTCTTACGAAGCCCCAACATCATGGCGATGGTCCGTGCTTCTTTCTCCGGCGGACGTGTAATGACTAGATTGGATTGTCAGGCATTGGCGAATACCGTCGCGTTCCTCTCCGACTACAGTGCGTTCTGTGCATAGACTTGAAATTGATCGCCGCTTACCAAGCTTGGTAGCACTGTTGATCCCCATTGCATATACCGTCGTGCGTACACAAAAGGTTTCACCATCTTTCTACCGCTGACTCGGCGTACAAAGGGAGCGAAATATGGAATTTCAAGCGAAGGCGTGATCGGCGCCCTTTTCCTCCCAAACGGATTTGGCAACTTTGGTACGTCCTCTTGGTCTTGGTGGGCAGGCGGTCCTCCTTACATGTGCAGTCGGAGCCCCGATCTCCGGGTGCATCTCCGACAGGGTAGTGCGACAAGCAAAGGAGAAGCGTGGGGGCGTCTGGGTCCCAGAAGATCGCCTTCGCGCGGTGTGGTTCGGCGGCCTTGTTCTCGTTCCCCTTTCCGTTACGCTGGCTGGCTTCACGACAGCATACGTCGATGGGATAGTCGGACTGGCGATCAACCTCGTGTGCCTCTTCACCAACGGCATGGGGGCAAGTTCGCCTTTCTGGGCGCCTGTCGCACTGATGAGAGCATCCCATTAGGTGGACATGGTTCTCGGGCCGATCGGAGCATACACCATCGATATCATGCCTTTTCGGAGTGCTGAAGTCATGGCTGCGACTACGTAAGCTTTCATCCTATCCCGAGAGCGCGCCGTTGATGTCAAGTGGCCTTTAGGGCTTTTCGATCGCTGTTGCTCGCGCCTCTATCTGCGCTGTTTATACCCTCGGTCCAGACTATCGGTGTCGCCGCGACCAACAGCATCTCGGGCATCTTGGCCTTGTGCGGGTACTTGTGCGTATCCTTTGGTTCGATCTGTAAATAATCTTGACCCGCGACAGTCTCGTTTGGCTCACGATTAGATATGGGGCGCAGATGCGCGCATACGTCGACGTTGGATACCCCAATTTCGACGCTCGAGTTTGATGTCAGCCAAAAAAAGGGTCATACCCAGAGCAACCCACCGTGGACCTTGGCCAAAAAAGAGTCTGACCTGTGTCGGACTCCCTGGGAGTTGGGTTGTATCAATGTTTTCTGTAGATTACGGACAAGGATGGATGGAACTGACGTGCTGACAACGCGCATACCAAAGGAATTCCGTGTCGTGGTTCTGAATAGAGTATGGTGCCGGACGAGATTGAAAACAGAGGCCAACGCGCCTGCTTGCAGCAACGGTCGAGGACCAAATGTATTCATGCCGGCTCCAAAGGTCCGGGTAGCCAAGTGGGCGAATCGAAAAAGCGCTTCTCCCGACGAAACATCCTTGAAACACAGCTCGCTGAAATACGAGCTGAAAAGAAGCGGGGTCGGTAACTGGTTCCACGCGACGACTTGTGTTCTGTCGGGGAGCAAAGCTTGAATCTGTCAACCTCGCGGCGGCAGCTGGCAACAGTACCCCAAAGGAACCCGAGCAGGCCCGGCTCTACTGGCAAAACTGGAAGAGAGTTGTAAGCGAGCGGCGTGGCTGTTCTTGGACCGGT
Organism: Phylloporus cf. tubipes; assembly: GCA_038094315.1. Lineage (NCBI taxonomy): Eukaryota > Fungi > Basidiomycota > Agaricomycetes > Boletales > Boletaceae > Phylloporus > Phylloporus cf. tubipes. The sequence continues at coordinate 3,233 of JBBPTZ010001206.1, forward strand.
TCAACAAGATGTAGATCCGACCCTTGTTCCCCGTCGACGACGCCATCACGATGCAACGTCTCAAACAACTCTCGTCGCACCTTTACTCGCCCTCTGGCGTCGCAGCTCTCCAAGAGAAACGCCCTGATGATGTCGTCGTCACAATGGCCATACGTTCGCCCTTGACGAAAGCCAAGAAAGGCGCCCTCAGAAACACGCCGCAAGTACCCTCTCCATGGTCCTGAGCGCACCACAAACTCACTCTCATGCAGCACCGACGAGCTCATGCTCGAAATGTTCAAGGCAGGTTCCACGCACACCGTGCACCTCTGTGACACCAGCTGACGCCCAACCGCAGCAAGTCATCGTTCACGCCCACGTCGACCCTGCGAGCGTGGGCGACATTTGCGTCGGCACCGTGTTGACCCCCTCGGCCCTCTACCACGCCCGGGGTGCCGCTCTCGCCGCCGGGTTCCCAGAGACCGTGCCCATCCAAACACTCAACCGTTTTTGCTCCAGCGGACTCATGGCCGTGACCGTGATCGCGAACCAAATTCGGTCAGGTCAAATCGAAGTCGGACTTGCCCTCGGCGTCGAGTCCATGAGCCAAAAGTTCGTATTTCTACTTCTTCCCCCCCCTCGTGATCGACGCTCACGATCATTCTTAGCCCAGACGATGGCGCACCACCCCAGTCAGCGTGCATCAACGCAAATCCAACAGCGAAGGATTGTATTCACCCCATGGGTTGGACCAGCGAAAACGTGGCCCAGGATTACAATATCTCACGTGACGTCATGGACACATTTGCAGCCCAATCCTTCCAGCGTGCCGAACGCGCTCAAATGTCGGGCTACTTCGACAATGAAATCGTCCCAATGACCGTGTCGGTCGAGGACAAGGACCCCGCGACGGGCGTCGTTTCTCGACGGCGCGTGACGGTGACCAAGGACGATGGGATTCGGTATGGGACGACAAAGGAGAGTTTGCTCAAGATTCGCTCGGCGTTTCCGCAGTGGGGACACGGGCGGACAACGGGTGGGAATGCAAGCCAGATTACGGACGGTGCGGCTGCGGTCTTGATGATGACCCGCCGCAGGGCCGAAGCGCTAGGGTTGCCTATTCTTGGAAAACATGTCAGCACGGCGGTGACAGGTACGTAGCCACCTGCTGGCTAGGGGGTGAGGTTACTGATTATCTTTTCACAGGTACCGCGCCCCGTGTCATGGGTATCGCGCCTGCGTATGCAATTCCGATGGTGCTCAAGAATACGGGTCTGAGTGTTGCGGACGTTGATATGTTCGAGGCACGTCACATTCGACGGTGGAAATGGGCGTGTTTACAGTTTTCCGTTGTAGATCAATGAGGCATTTGCCTCGCAATACGTCTATTGTATCCAAGAACTTGGACTCGATCCAGACAAGGTGAACGTCAACGGGGGCGCGATCGCGTTTGGACATCCGTTAGATAAGTCTGCCCATCTCTTCGCTGGCCCATACTAATCGGCGTGTGCGATAATTACGTTGCACCGGCGCTCGACAGGTTGCGACGGGCTTACATGAACTGCAGCGACGGAATGGCAAGGCAAGTCTGTATGAACAGCGCAGCTCAGGTGAGATTGACGGGTCGTTTTTAGGTTTTGATCACGTCGATGTGTATTGGGACCGGGATGGGTGCTGCGGCGGTGTTCGTAAGAGATGCATGAGACGACGACCTGCTCGACCGATGTCCAGAGCGTGCTAGTCTACGCTGTACTAGCCTTGGACGGTCGCCCGACGAGTGGCGCGCTTTATATTTATCCATCGCTCAATCTGGCACTGTATTTTAAGACAAGGTTGGCGCGTTGACATATACATAGTACGAACTTGCTCTGGCTCCAAATGCGATCCCGGATTGCTCTTCAAGTTATTGGAGCCGTCACTTCCACGAAACAAAGTATCCATCAAGATGCGACACAGAATGTCGCCCTGTACTGGCTGGAGTGCCCCGAAACGGGACACGTCTCGTGACTGGAAGTGTCCCTGAAATAGATCCGAGGTCGTCGCGAGCGATATCGGCTCGAAATCAACCTCCGACTAACATTTTGAAGCATGGACACGCTGTGTGGCATCGTCAGCGTTGGGGCTGGCGATGACGGCCGTGAATTTGCAAGTTGTGCAGCATTCCTGCCAGACTGTTCAAGCCTGGAACACGGAATCCCAAACTCGTGTTGGGTACGCCTCAACAGTCTCCCATTGAACGGCCCGGAAAGACTTCCTGGTGCGTCCAGGTTTGCTTGGTTCGCTTCTCGTACGTAGCCATTTCTACCTGTGAGTGTTGTGACTTTTCCTCGCTCGTGCTGTTAATTACTGTAACGTTTGTGCCCCATGTTCTGCTGTTAGCTCGTATGCTCGTGCCACAACGAGGAGTTAGTCCCACCAATGAGTGTGTGGTCCTCGTTGAAATGACTTCGCCTAATCATACTTGTTGAACTTACCTTCAGACGACTCCAAACGGGTGCGCCAAATATCGAATATAAAACGTCATTGTCGAATACTACGTTCAATTATGATTGAGAAATGACGTGCCTCGATACTGGAAACGAACTGTTTTCGATGTGCTCACACCCACTGCGACGGACTACATTTGGTGACGCGTTGATTGACCTTCTAATAGTCTTTGAGCGAATAACCATCCACAGCGAAGACTTTTGTCTGTCGTAGTATGTATGATATTCCATGGTCAAGTTCTTTTCTTCGTTGGTTTTATCGACAACGGGCAGATAGAACTATGAACTGACAACCTGTTAATAGAGTTGCAGCTCTAATTTTGTGCACAAGATTCATGTCGTATACCTTCATATGCTCAAGTCTCAGCCCGAGTTCACTATAGCGGATAGCTAATATAGTAGTTGTGGTAGTAAAAGGACGGTACGTGGCAACTTGTTATAAGCGCGTAGACGACAGTTAACTCTGCAGGGTATCGGATCCAGCAGGGGCACCACGAGCACGTTTCAATCTAGTATCGGGTGTGGGACTCGCAGCCCGCTTCGAGCTCCTCCGTGAGCTGTGCGAGTTTGCACCGGTGAGATCGACAGGAAGATGCTCGACAGCTTTGTCATCGGTAGGCCAGTCATTCCCTTCTAATGCCTTCTCCATTGTGCTGATGAACCAGGAAGATGACTCCAGCCGTCGAATATCTTGATCGTACTGCTTGATCTTATACCACAAATAAAATAATTCGTCGTCAGAGACATCGGGTCGGACTTGAACACTTTGACGCTGTTCGGCTGTCGGATGTTCGGCAGCATACAAAGACTTGAAAGGCTGGCTCAGACGTCGGATAAGACTGGTAAGTGGGGTGGTTGTTCGAGGTTGGAATCCGTCCGATGGATACGAGCCTGCACACAAAACCACGCGCTTATAATTGCCCCCCCAATCACGATTATCCTCGCGAACAGTATGTTCATCAAACTTGAGCATGTTATAGCTGCGCTCATGCGGCTCGTAGGAATCGGTGGCTGGAACATAGCATAGGGTTGTCCATCCCAGGACGTGCAGGAAGGACTCGAGGTCGTCTGCGAATGTGTGAATCTTGCCGAGATCTTGAAGTAGGTCGGCAGACATGAACTGCCATGTACCCTGACCAAGTTTAACACGATGAGCGACGGAAAAAGTGACAATCATAGGCAGGACACACCGTGCGATCAGGTCGCCTGCTGCCGACTTCGCCGACCAATTTCGCCAGCTCCCAGTCGATCAATAGTCCTTTGCCGTCGTCTGTCAAAATGATGTTTCCTGCGCTGATGTCCCGATGCAACACCTTCGCGACCTCGAATGCGTACGCGTGAGCTGCACATGTGTTTCAGTACACCAATTGGGTACTACATCGTGAGGTATAAGACATACCTTTCAGCGCGTCAAACACTGCTTGCACGAGCTGCTTCGTACATTCAAACTTCACCAGCGGCCGCCCGACAATCCCAAGCACCAGTCGATAGTGTTGATACGGCGAGATCCTTGGTCGTACGCACAACCACGGAGCATCCAGTAACTCTCGCGTTTGCGTCGTTCCCCCCTCGATGTCCCCACCAGCGACGAGTTCCGGGGTGTTCGGGATGTTGAGTCGATGGAGTAATTCGTAGATCTCGTGTTCGGGTGCCGCCGTCACGTCTGCCGAGTTCGACAGGAATCGCCATGTGTCTTTCAAATACACCGTTCGTTCTTCTGTCCACGGCCCATTCTTGATGTCGTGTTCTTCACCGGCGTGTTGATCCTCGTCGACATCACCGGAGTCAACATCCTCGACGGGAATCCACACCACGGGTAGTGAGCGCGTACAACGACTAACCAGCGACCAGTTTTGCGTCTTCACTTTCGGACAGTACATCCCGGTCAACCCGGGTGCCTCGTACATGTACAGCGGAGTGGCCTCGTCCTTGACCCAAAGTTTCTCTCGAACTCGCGTGTCGACCTCGGGTGCAACGCTCCACAGGTCGGATCAATTCGTCACCCCGCGCCTTCGGAGAGAGATGGTCGGACCGCCACAAAAATTCTGCAATCAGTATGCAAATGGCGATGTTAGCTTCGCAAGGTGGGTCGTGTGCGCAAAATGGGTCGAGTTCGATGGATCGTTGGCGGACGTGCCACCAGTACTCGCGTCATCACACTGATCACGTGGCCTACACCTTGTGAGCCTCGCCGTATGCTCTCCAACGTGTCCTCGGTTGGCTTCCATCCCAACGCACGCGCTCGACTCGCTTTACAGCGCGCGTTCGTACCGAGGGACACCAGCAAGGACTAGTCAACTTCGTTGCCCAGATACCACCCGAAAAAAAAACACGGACGCACTTTTTTATTCTCTGGTCGCGCATAGTCCGTCTCGTCAAACGACATCGGAATCCATGCATCGGGGGTACTCAGGCCCAACTCGACAAAGGCCTTTCCGAGACAGCCCTGAGCGCGTGCTTGCCATTCTCGCCCGAGCACATGCCTTCACGGTGGCACGTCCCCGCAACACGCTCGCGTTGACGAGCATCTGAATCGAACGTGGGGCTTGGATGCCGAGCTCGACGAGCTGTCCAGACGGCGACCTGTAGATGGTAGGGACGATGTGCGTGCGTGCATTATACGTCCACGTGATCATCCCTGGTAGCGACAGTAGAAAGACGGCACCTTGCTTATCAGCAGCGAGGACAAGGGGGTCGACGTCGCGGTGCGGTTGGGTGTCTCAGGCTGATCTGGATTCGCGTTGTTCCAGACGGTATCGTACGCATACATTCTCCTGGCTTGACCATCAAGACACCTAGAGCCATCTGTCGTACGAACGAGCCAACGCCGATGGAAAAACCTACCTGTACCAGACTAGGGATGGGCGTCAACAACAGCATCGATAGGCGTGAAAGAAAAGAGAGAGAAAAAACATGCGGTATGTATGAGAATGGGAATCTTCTGGTCCATCTTTGTCTCATCATGCGGCTTCTTCAACCCTCTCAAAATGGCCTCGCACGCTCCAACATGACCCGCGTTTGCCTAGATCTCCGTCAAGACGCCCGACCCAAACGAAAGGGACGCACGCAAGCAAACACGACGTCGCTTTCGGACGCTTGGCATTCTATCAGTAGTCCGTCGTCAAGGGTCCCCACGAGGGTCTTGACGCGGATCACGCTTGTATCCTGACGATCGTGAAGTGTCACTGCGTCAAATTCGAGTCTGTGCGGGGAGGTCGATCTCACTTGTTGCGCTGGTGACGAATATCTGTGTCTCGATCGGCAAGGAGGCTAGGAGTTGTCGGTTCAAACGTTGGTCCACAACGCTTTTATTCAGACTCGGGTGAGTCCGGCCTATCGTGTAGTATTCGACGACATGCTAGTGTCCGAGGAACGCATTTGGACTCCACACTGCACGAAAAAAAGGTAAGTTTCAGTGGGGATCTCACATAGAAGTGATGTCACGCTCACAATCTCCATGTATACTGCTTCGACTCTCCGCCCATCGTATCTCTTTTACACCGTTGTCTTCCTGTACTGTCTCACCACGTTTATAGGGTGGTAGTATCACCCAACGGGACCTTCACATCAACAAGTACTGTTCACCGTTCTGTTCTGGTTTGTGCACGTCTTGTACATTATTTAATTCCTTTTTTCTGGTCCGTACTGATGTTGGATGTTGTCATTATTTCAGCCATCCTCTCGGCTCGGACGGCGGTGATGGATGTACCATTCCGCCCTTTACCCATATTATCCAAGGACGTGTTGTCGAGGTGAGCAAGCCTTGAACTGTGCGCGCACTTACAGTAAGACATCGTGATCAGTTCATTGCGTTGTCGTAGTTACTTGAGACAGAAAGGTATATCCGCGTAACAGTACATTCCCTATTCCATGTAGCAAACAGTATTGAACAAAGAAACAATATAGTACAGCACATTGTATCACCAGATGACAATCAATTCTGTAAGGTAGTAGATCCAGCAGGGGTACCGCGAGCACGTTTCGATCTAGGCTCGGGCGTTGGACTCGCAGCCCGCTTCGAACTCCTCCGTGAGCTGTGCGAGTTCTCTGACAGCCTGAGAGTGTTCCGAAGCTGGTTTGTCCTGTTCTTCACCTGCCGCCGTGTTGCACCGGTGAGATCCACGGGGAGATACTCGACAGCTTTGTCATCAGTCGGCCACCCATCCCCTTCTAAAGCTTTCTCCGTTGTGCTGATGAACCAAGAAGACGACTCCAACCGCCCAATATCTTCATCGTACTGATTGATCTTATACCACAGACCAAACAATTCTTCACCAGGACCATCGGGTCGGACTCGAACACTTTGACGCTGTTCTGCTGTCGGGTGTTTGGCGGCATACAAAGACTTGAAAGGCTCACTCAGCCGTTCGATAAGACTGGTAAGTGGGGTGGTTGTTCGAGGTTGGAATTCATCCGATGGATACGAGCCTCCACGCAAAACATAGCACTTATTTTTACCCCCCCAATCAAGACTATCCTCTCGAACAGCATGCTGGTCGAACATGACCATGTCACAGCTGCGCATATGAGGCTTGTAGAAATCAGCAGCTGGGACATAGCACAGAGTTGTCCATCCCAAGACGTGCAGGAAGGACTCAAGGTCGTCTGTGAGGGTGTGAATCTTGCCGGGGTCTTGAAGCAGGTTGGCAGACATGAACTGCCATGTACCCTAACAAAGAGGATGAGCAACGAAAGAACGACAATAACAGGCAGGACATACCGTGCGATCAGGTCGCCTGCTGCCGACTTCGCCAACCATTTTCGCCAGCTCCCAGTCGATCAGTAGTCCCTTGCCGTCGTCTGTCAAAATGATGTTTCCCACGCTGATGTCCCGATGCAACACCTTCGCGACCTCGAATGCGTACGCGTGAGCTGCACATGTGTTTCAGTACACCAATTGGGTACTACATCGTGAGGTATAAGACATACCTTTCAGCGCGTCAAATACTGCTTGCACGAGCTGCTTCGTACATTCAAACTTCACCAGCGGCCGCCCGACAATCCCAAGCACCAACCGATAGTGTTGATACGGCGAGATCCTTGGTCGTACGCACAACCACGGAGCATCCAGTAACTCTCGTGTTTGCGTCCTCCCCCCATCGATGTCCCCACCAGCGACGTGTTCCGGGATGTTCGGGACATTGTGTTGATGGAGCAAGTCGTAGATCTCGTGCTCGGGTGCCACCGTCACGTCTGCCGAGTTCGACAGGAATCGCCAGGAGGCGT
>JBBPTZ010001207.1:0-10902 GCA_038094315.1 Phylloporus cf. tubipes
GATCGTAGAGTGTCCCGCCCCCGCGATGGAACCGATCGAGGACGGACGCCCACCCGGCCTGTTTCTTGTAACAGTGTGCGAACTGAATGTGTGTATGCGGCAGGGGTTTGTCGGACACGGGGAGTTCCTTGAGACCAATGATCGGGATGCCGATCGGTGCGTCCGGCCATGAATTGTTCGCGACCAACGTACAGCCTACGCTGATAACGAGGAGGCGAGCGGTGAGATTGAAAAAGATGTAGTAGGCGCGCGTGGGGGGACGTACGCTTCAAATTCGACGTCGTCAAATATGCGCTGTTCGTCGCGCTCGACGGTGATCTCGAAACCCGCATCGATGAGTTTCTTGGCGGTGGACGGGGTTAGCGCTGAGCGTCGCTCGAACTCTTTTTTTTCACATCGGAGCCAGAGTTGTTGGCCCATCGTCGTGGTGGCGATCAGGATGATGATTTGACTCGACCCTAACTTGGTCTTATGTCATCATGTAACGCCGCATGCGAGCATGCAACCGTCACCCACCTGACCTCCGCCATACCACATGATACCCCTTTACTATCCACCCGTCACGTCCGTCAGTCATACACTGCCAGTCATTCGTTCTTCCTTGTCACCCGTCTAACTACCGTCCTGTCCAAATTGGCCCTATACCCAGATTCCCCTTACAATGCTCATGCTGTTTAAATGGTCCCTACGTACTTGTATAGACAGTCCTTCATGCCCTCACAACAGAGAGCTTAACCCTGTCAGTGCGCCCGAAACCGACTCTTCCCTCTTGCACCATCTCGTGCTTCCAGGAGCACAGCCATTGCATCTTTTTGACAACCAACTCATCTCTCTACTCTTTTCAACCTTTTTTCATACCCTTGTAACAACCCGCGGCGAAACTATTGGAAGGGCCCCTCCAATACTGTAACCTCGAGCTCTTTGCGAAATTTGTCTACTCACCTCTACTTGACATGTCGAGGTATACCCTTCATAGCAGCACCTGGGAAGGAATTCCCCTGGTAACGCTGCAATGTCGAGCCCAAAGTGAAGCAAGTTCACTGCCACCACTCTCCTAGCCCCGATCCTGGCTTGAAAAGCCTGGTGATTGAAGCCGTGACAATGCGCAATGTACACCAAGAGGGCGTTTCCGCTGCTCCACAGAAACCAGTTGAGACCGCATGCCAGACAGAGCGTGGTGTGTCACTGGATCAAAGCCTGACGCTCCCAGGAAGATGGGAACGATCAGATGAACAGGACCAAGTCCCAGTTACCATCTCCTTCCAGAACGAGAAGGACAAAGTGCAGCGCAAGGCTGACAAGTATGCGCATGAAGATAATGGGGGCGTATGGACCACTGTTCAGAGACACATGAAGCATTTAAAGACCCAAAATGATCGCCTGAACCGCACAGTGTCAGAAGCTGAGCGCAGCCTCTCCAGAGAGGAGAAGGAGTGCATATGTCGTCGGAGTGACACTGAGGCTCGAGCTTGGTCGTCTGAATCCGAGATGATGAAAGGTGAAGGGCCGTCTAACCTGAAAGGAAAAGGAACAGACCCTCGTAAATGGGGAGGAGTAGACCTCAACCCGAGTGAATTGGATCCAGAGCAGCAGAGGTGTGCCTTCGAAGAGTGGACATGACGTAAATCAGGCTGTGCGCTGAGTACTGACTCGAGTGTGGATAGCTTGCTGGACCAGTCAAAACTGGCATGGTTGGAACCTGCATGCCATCATAGAGCACACGATAAGCCCAAACATAAGAAACATAACCAATGCACCAAAACACGGCATGATAGCCCAGCCATCAACATTATGGACAATGCATTGTTGTCAGAGTGTAAGAAACCTTGGGTAACTGCAGTTTGAGCCATTGAGCTGGCCCAGCAGATAGCGCCAGGCAGCTACTTGGGTCAAGCCATCAAACAGATGACTTGAAAGAGTAACAAATTGAATATACCTAGCTTGAGCGGAAGCTTGTCTAGCTCGCCTGGGTCTACAACAGATCCCAGTAGCAACAATACAAGTGCGAAGGGATCTTCATCAGACTCTAGTGACATGAGCTCAGAATTGTCGTCAACTTCATCTAGAAGGTCGTCAAAGCGACACCATTATTCCAATAAGAGTAAGAAGAGAAGAAAAAAGAAAGGGCATATCGGCTATGGACGCCTGAAACCAATCCTGCTGTACTCCTATGATGGAGCTGCTGATTCACATGCATTTCACCAGTTTGTAACAGAAGAGACGGCATATGTTGAATTAGGAGGGGTAAAGAAAAAAGACCAGGTCTTTGTTCTATCTCATTACCTGGTTGGGAAGGCTCGCAAGTTTTATGTTTGTGAGATCTCTGACAACCCGTATGAGTGGAGACTTCGAGAATTCTTCCTTGAGCTTTTCAACAGTTGCTTTCCGATCGACTTCTGCATCAAGCAGCACGAACGGCTAAATCAGGCACGGCAATGTAACTGGACTGTTTGAGACTTTATTGTGGAACTCCAAGAACTATGGAACCTCATAGGTGACATTAGCGAGCGTGAAAAAGTGATGTCATTATGGTTTGGACTTAACTCTCACTTGCAGTCAGAGCTCTGGAAGGACAAAGTCAATCCAGAGAAGGCCTTGTTGAAGGCCATGATCTGCACTGCCAAAGTAATCGAGTTGGTGCACAACATGAGCCAAAAGATCCCTAAGATGAACCATGGTCAGGATAGTGCATGGAATGGTAAGTATTGTGCCCCCCAGACCACAGAGACACAGCTGCTTGCCTGTTGTGGGGATTCAACATGGGAACATAATCAGGACCATGCACGAGCTCCAGAAACTGTGCAAATGGGACAAGAACATCCTGACAGCCATAAAGACCCACCAAACGGGAGATCTAGAGGCTGTCAAGGACAGTGATGACCTAGGGATGAAACCAAGATTGCCAAACCGGGGACAAGAGTGTCCAATGCCTATGGGCTGACCAAGGAGGAACATGATCGGCATGTGGCCGAGAAGCTATGCTTCAAATGTGAATACCCAGGCCATTTTGGGAACAATTGCTCAACTGATAAGACAGTTGCAGGCAAGAATGTGAGTAGGCCACCTGGATATGTAGCCTCCAATAGCATTAGTATTGAACACCCCATGGAATGGGAGTGGGAACTTACTGAGACAACAGTTGCCACAGGTGCCTTGTTCCTGGCTTTGGCTGAATTCGTTGACTCAAACAGCATTGAGGAAGATGATAACGGCTTTGAACTGCCGAGCAATGTCTGAATAGAGGAGTTTTTCCCTAGTGACGTAAGTACCAGTGATGAGTCCGAGCATGGCACCTTACCAGGATGTATGGGGGATCCATTAGCTCATCGAGTTGAACAGATTTTATGCTGCAGTCGTTCATTCCCAGGTGATAGCACTGGCAGTGGGTGAGAAAGTGATGAGGAACGGTTTTGTGTCTATGGCATATCACCTACACATCATGTAATTTGTGATTGTGCTAGAACCCGAGACCAAGAGTCAGATGTTATAATTGAGACATTACAGCTCTTGGATAGCATGTTCAATGTGGGTGATTGGTACACTACATACCTGGTGAACCAAGGATATGGAACCAATGACGAGTATACATGGCATTTCTGACTGGAAGTAATGGGTGACACTATATCACAATGGGTACAATACATACTTGGGAGAGAATTCTGACATGACCGGTCTATATTAGCTGAATCCCTTGCCCTATTTTCCTGCATCAAATGGTGAAAGGCGATTCACGTCCTTGACTGGGAGTACAGAGTCAATTTATACCTCCCACTTGAACAAGCATTGCATGAAAAATTTGATATGGTGACCTGGTACTGATGGAACTTTGTCCAAATATCAGCTGCACTCTATTGGAGAGATCGGGACCCATTCAAGCCCTGGATGGTACCACCCTGGTTGTTTGGGGATGAGCTGATCAACATAAAGGACTGGCTGTCTAGCCCTAGTGAATCAGTGGACTCCCTAGATCTATTTGGTATCCAGGTTAAACTGAGGGCTTATGCAGCCATTGAGCGCAATGTGGTGGCAACCAAGGACCTTACCAGAATCATTCCGAAACCTGTGATAGTTGTAGTGCATGTAAATGGACACCCTGCCCATGCATTGCTAGATTTGGGATCTCTTGTGGACTTTATGTTAATGAACCTTGCAGAGCAGCTGCAGGTTGAGCAGATGCAATTGGTTAAGCTGCTGATGGTGCAGCTTGCTGTACAAGGCTCCTGATCAAAAATTAACTATGGTACAAAGGTTAAATTTGAGTATCAGGTGATTAGCACAACCCGATACTTTGACATAGCCAACTTACAGAATTATGATCTGATTCTAGATACTCCCTTTCTATTCCAGCATCAAGTAATGCTCGGAATGAATGAGAACTGTGTGATTATTGGGAGTACTGCCCCACAGCCAATCACAGGATCTCAAGTTCAGGTCCTGGAATCTTGAGCAGCTGAGGTGCTTGAGGACAAAGTTAGTGAGGCCCGCAAGTGACTCCATGAGCTGGCAAGACCTCTCTGCACTAAAGCTAGTGAAATAGAGTTACCACCATTGCAGGCAATCAACCATGTTATCCCACTCATCGATGAGTCAAAAATATATCATTAGTGACCATCCCGCTGTCCTGAAGCACTTTGTCCCCAATGGGTTGAAAAGCGACGGGCCTACTTACAAACAGGGTGATGGAAAGTAATGAGCATTGGCAATACCATGCCAATGCTCCTGATTCAGAAAATGGGGTCAGACAAACTCCGTACAATTGTTGACCTGCATGAACGGAATAAGAACACATACAAGATGTTGGCCCCCTTGCCAGATATTGATGGCATTTTGTGCCATGCTGCAAAAGGGCACTTCTGATCCATAATTGATGGTCAAGATGCATATGAGCAGATTCAGATTGTTCTGGAGCATATAAGTTGTTACGATTCCTCCTTTTCTTCCCTTTTACGCTCGCCTCCGTACACACCTTACCTCATTCCAGCGACGCGTTGGACGCTTATTCCTTTCGGCCGGTTATTACGATACCCGTACCCCTTATCCACCTATCGCCATTTACACGCTAACCGGCCTCTTTCCATTCGCCCCACTTATCTTTTGTCATAGACGCTTTGTCATGAATGTTCTATCACGTTCCATGACCTTCTCTTCTTTGCTTATGTCATCCCCCTCCCCCTTAGTATATAAACCTGTCGCTCATGTACTTTTATCTCTCACGCTTGTCTTTCTTGTACATCCACCTGAATCCAAGCGCCCCCTTGTCTTGCCCCCTTAGCCGTGCTAAGGCTTCGTCTCTCTAAGTCTTAGGTCTTCTTCTGATAGACCTCTGTGTTGCTTCGACCGTCGTCGTTGCGCAACACCACTTCGCCCTTTGTCACCTCAACGTCCTTGAGGTTCCCCGACTCCCTGCGTATCGCAACAGTCACTAGTCACTAGGAATTCCCTAGGACACTTCGCCCCTCGTCCCTAGTCCTCGCTTGGTCCTTCAGGTCCTTCAAGACTACGCTAGTCCCTACCCGGGCCTATCGTAACATAAGTCAGACTGCAGTCACAATGCCTGATGGCAACATGATTAGCACAGTTATCCAGATTGGAGACTGTAACACACCTGCAACCTACCAGGCCCTGATGAACCACCTGTTTGGCAGCTTCATCAGGCACTGGATGGATGTGTATCTTGACAATATTATAATCTACTCAGATACATTGAAGGAGCATGTTGAACATGTCAAAATTGTGCTGGACATCTTGAAACATGAAAAACTTTACCTGAGTAAAGGGAAACTTCAATTTCTGTGTCATGACCTGAAGATTTTGGGTTGCATTGTCAATAACAATGGAATCCAAATGGATCTGGACAAAGTTGACTGCATCATTAATTGGAAGGTCCCTACCAATTGTGATTTGTTATGTGGATTCATTGGTGCAGCCGGTTACCTGGCTGATGATATTTATTGAGTTTGTGTTCCTATGGGGGTCCTGTCAGCGGTTACTGGCGATTCCGTCCCATTTTGTTGGACGGACACTGAACAGCATGCCTTTGAGCAAGTGAAGAAGTATGTACAAGCATGTGCAACTCACTGTTGGGTGCCACTTGACTACTCTCAGCACATGGATCCCATTTGGTTCATAATGAATGCATGTATAAATGGTGTGGCCAGAGTCATTGCTCAGGGCATGGAATGGAAAACAGCACGTATTGCTGCCTTTTTCAGTGCAAAAATGACAGCCGCTCAGCAGAACTATCCCGTACATGAACAGGAAATGCTAGCAGGCATTGAGGGCATGCTCTGCTATTTCAATCTCCTGCAGGGCATAAAATTTAGATGGCTCACGGATCATAAGAGTCTAACTCACCTGTTGACTCAATGGAATCTGTCGGAATGACAGGCACATTGGCTTGAGAAACTCAGTGTATTCAACTTTGAAGTTGAGTATGTACTGGGTATCGAAAATCTCTTGCTGGATGCACTGTCTTGCCTGTACTCAAATGATGTGCCGGGTATGGTATGGGCACTGTCAGAATATATTAATTTCGCCAATGAAGGCATTAGTACTGCTGTAATTGGCCTTGTGAGCATGCCTGTTCTCATGGGTGTTGAGGCACAAGCAGCTGGGAATATTTGTTGCAGTACCCGTTCCACCAGGGGACAGCCCCAGGAATGGCTGGATCCCTCAACCCCACTGCCACATAAGCAGCTGGAAAGGCACCACAGGGACCAACCACCTACCCAAGTGGCCTTGGCGCCTGCTGAAACAGGCTGTCTGGAGACTGCCAAAGAGTTCGCATGTCACATGAGAGATTTTGTGATGTTTCGAGGACCACGCAATGATCCCAAGGGGGGGGAGTCAGCTAGGAGCCCTTTGTCACAACCAATACAACCAGCAACAACTCACTTAGATACTGAGCCTGACGAAATCAAAAGAGGGTCCCCAGGAATCCCTCTGACATTCTTGGATAAGGACGATCTGTTGGGGAAGATCAAGAATCAGTACAACACAGATCGCTTCTTTAAACTAATCCTTGATGACCTGACACATTACCGCAATTTTGAAGTACAAGATGGATACATCTGCCTTCATACAGGTGAACAACCATCACTCCTGTGCATACCCCATATCCTCATTGGAGGACAGAACATACGGGAGTGTCTGATTGAACAGGCACACTCATTATTGGCACACTTGGGGTCACAGAAGACACTGGTGTACCTTCGTGACCACCTGTGGTGGAAAGAAATGGCAAATGATGTATGCAAGTACTGCGAATCATGTATGACCTGCCAACAGAGCAAGTCAACAAATCAGAGGCTGTATGGACTACTTACTCCACTATCCATGCTGCTTAGGCCTTGGGAGTCAATCGGAATCAACTTCATTGGCCCATTATCCATGTCTAAGGATTGAGACAGTGAATACAATTCAATCACCACAGTGATTGACTTGCTTACTGGAATGGTGCACCTGGTGCCAAGCCGGTTTGATTATACTGCTTGTGAGGTGGCCGAGCTAGTGTTTGCTGAGGTGCACAAACACCATGGATTTCCAAAAGCAATTGTTAGTGACCAGGATACCTTGTTTACTAGCACCTTTTGGACTTGCCTGAAGCAGCTCATTGGTGTTGAACAGCACCTCTTGAGTGCCTACCACCCATAGACAGATGGAGCAACTGAATGGGCAAACCGAACAGTTGGGCAGATGCTCCAATCCTGTATTGGCCCGAACCAAAGGGACTGGGTTGGAAAGTTGCCTGCAATTGAGTTCGCAATTAACTCTGCCCACTCAGACACCACAGGGTACTCACCATTCCTGCTGAACTCAGGCAGGCAGCCTCGAACCTTCATCTGGAATGACCCAGGCAAGGAAGAGTTTCTGAGCATCCGAGCATTCTCCATGCGAATGAAGAACATGGTGATGAGTGCACATAATGCAATTCTTGAAGCGTGCATGAAACAAACACGACATGCTAATAAGCACCACCAGGTCAGCCCATTTACGGTAGGGGACCTAGCATACATTTCAACCAAGAACCTATCCCTTCCAAAGGGGCAAGCATGCAAGCTTGTTCCGAAGTTCATTGGCCCCTACAACATTGTTAGGGACTTTGAAAACAACTCTTATCAGCTGGACCTACCTGAGCGCATGCGCAAATGGGGCATACACCCAGTATTCCACGTGTCACTCCTTTGGATTCATCTACCAAATGACGATTGACTATTCCCAGGTTGCCAAGAGACTCAGGTCACCGACTTTGGTGACCCTGAGCCTGAATGGTGAGTGGAACAAATCCTGTCTCACCAAGGAAGCGGCTGTGACACAATGTTCAAGGTCAAGTGGACCTTGGGGGACACTACTTGGCTCCCATATGAACAGGTGGGGCACCTGTCAGCTGTCAGTGAGTACCTTGAACTGCTCAACGCAGACACAATAGACCACTTACCATGTGATTTAGGAGCAGCCCACAACAAGGCTGACGAGGTATATAGTGCCACATGTACTATTAGGGAGGAAGTCAGGACCTCCTCACCTCTGCACTGCTCTGGATGATACACTGGCCCAATGACCAGGCCCTTCTTTGGCATATCGTGCCAGGGCCCAGACTTCTTGTTCCACCTCGACAGCCCAAGATCACTGTCATACCTGGTCCCATGCAACCACCTCAAGCAGTGCTTGCTGTACAGCTGTCACCTCTAGGCCTACATGCACATTGAGGTGGCAGGCCCTCCGCCAATTGGATACCCCACAATCATTAAAATCTTTAACTCGGAGCCAGAGGAAAAGTTTCAAATGATTGATCTTCTCCCAGAGTGAGACTATCTCCCCTCTGACTATCCTGAGCTGCCTCCCACTGTCTTCTTCAAACCAAATGAGCCCCTGGAGCCACAAGCTGCCCAGGAGAGCCTAAACACAATGGGTGCCATCCTTGTAAGCTGAGAAGTGCACTGGGCACAAAAGATTGAGGAAAAGAGGGAGTAGAGGTCAAGGGCAAGAGCAGAAAGGACAGGAGTGAGGGAGTTTCAACCACCACAGAACGGAAGGACCAGGAGGAGTGGCAGAGATGGCCAACAGGCTACCAAATGGACTCAGAGGGCAGACAAAGATGACCGAAGGCTCAGACAGGAGGCCAACTCACATGACATGGGGCCAGCCAGGACCCAACGAGACGACCGTGACCATCACCACTACCACTGTCACTGCTCCGTAGGCCACACCTCCACTTTAGCTGCGCAAGAGGCGATCCCCAACTGCGCTGAAATCCCACCCAACGCATCACATGCGCTGGTTGTTCCCAAGTTTGCAGCCCCAGGAGAAGAGAATGTCCCCATGGACGGGGAGACCTATGGTGAAGAACATGCCGCAGATGAATTCTCTGAGGAGACCGCCAAGGCAGCAGAACCCCCCAGAACCGCTGAACTCACTGAAGGAGCGGGAGCAAGCGCCACGCTCGAGGGGGGGATGTAACACCACATGCAAGCATGCAACCGTCACCCACCTGACCTCCACCATACCACATGATACCCCTTTACTATCCACCCGTCACGTCTGTCAGTCATATGCTGCCAGTCATTCATTCTTCCTTGTCACCCATCTAACTACCATCCTGTCCAAATTGGCCCTATACCCAGATTCCCCTTACAACACTCATGCTGTTTAAACAGTCCCTACGTACTTGTATAGACAGTCCTTCGTGCCCTCACAACAAAGAGCTTAACCCTGTCAGTGTGCCCGAAACTGACTCTTCCCTCTTGCACCATCTCGTGCTTCCAGGAGCACAGCCATTGCACATCACTACTGCCAAGTGCCTGTGCCTACACAAGTTCCATCTTTCCATCTGGATCTCAGCCTTAAACTTACACATCACATCAGCCAATTTATCCTGGCAATATTTTGCTAAACTTATTCAAGCAATATCAATTGGATATTACCTATATGTCACTAGGGTCTTGCCCACATATCTTTGGGTGATATCAAGCATACACAGGGCAGCCGAGATCAGGTTGATATTTCCATGAGATATCTGAGGGATATCAAATAGAGATCACCATGATATCAGCAAATGGATGTCAGGGAGATATGCTCTGTAAGATATCATCCAGATATCTGGTGTGGATATTGCTACAATATCATGGTAGATATTGCAACAATGTCATACAGATATTAGAGTGATATCAGGTCTACAGTATCCACTTGGAGTGAGTTTTTTGAGGATTGATGAATATCATACTTTCCATTCTCAGTTAGAGGCAAAAAATTCAACATATATTATAGTCAGTTGTTGAACAGACATAAATACAAATGTGACATAAAGACATATAGGAGGGAACCAATTTGACAGAACGAAGTGTTCACATACATTCTGTGATGGGAGATGTGTAGAAAAGAGCTACATGTTGGGAAAAGTCATGCCAGAGCTGCTCATGCAGTTGCTCAACATTCTCCAAATTAACCTGTGATTCATATGACGAAGAAATCCATTCCTTGATAAATGGCCCTTCCAATGAGATGTTGGGATCCCAGAATGGCCATTTACCAGCAGGAAAGCTAGAGTAGGCGGCAATGTACGACAGCCAATACGTATCATGTCCCCATGTCCACTGCCAACCATTTTCCAGAACAGTCAAGAGCCAACATTCGATCTGCTTGGAAAGGTTACACCAGTCATGAGTGGACTGGTGGTTGAATGCAGCAGGTATAGGAAGTGTTACGCTTGACCCGGGTAGGGGCGAGCATAGACTTGACTAACAGGATGACGTTGACAGAAGTGTAGGCTTGACTGAACGCGGAGTGATCTAGAGACGTAGGCCTGACTAGAAAGTATCTAGGTGTCGAGGGAGGGCTGTCGAGGAGAGTGGCTAGGCAAACGACGAGACAGACTCGAAGTAGGCAATCGACTTGAAGTATTGT
>JBBPTZ010001208.1:0-10901 GCA_038094315.1 Phylloporus cf. tubipes
TGGACAGGATTGAAACCGTTAGACCGGATTGCATCGGATTGAAGTGTATTGACTGGGCTGTACTGGATTGAACCGCATTGAACCGCATTGACTTAGGAAAAGGGGGGGAAACAAGGTGATTGTAACACTCTGTGCAGATGCTTCACAGACTCCTGTGCTCATCTTTTGGTTTTGTAAGCTCACTTTTATGTAGTGAAACAGTCTTTTGTATAGCCTTTTTTTTGAGTCTTGTATGTTTCCATTTTTTGCTTGCAGTGGATTGTGCTTGCCCACCCATTGCAGAAGTAAAAAAGCTCCATTCTTTGATTTGATGGAGGATTTTGAGCTGTCATGATTGGAGTTAGATCTTACCATACAGAGTATATCAGCTTGCTTAGTAAAGAGATAGATATAGATAATGTGCTTGCAAACATGCTTGCTTGGCATTGTCATGGCTGACTGACAATATTTTTGATAGTGTAACAGGGCCTGGCTATAACTTTGCTCAACCAACTCCTACACCCTATAAAGAGAACAAAGCTAAAAATGTTTTTTCCTATGGCCTGAGACATAGATTAATGCAAACCAGTGTATTGTTTAAGACCTTGCTACTTTATGTATATATTACAATGTTGAGAATTTACTCTAGAACACTCAAAGAGGACCAACAAGGTTGCTTCTGAGGTGTCAACATGAGTTGTGTTGGAGAGTGTTGTAAAAATCACCTCTGTTTTACTTGCTAATGATGTCTTACTTGCTGGTTGATAACTGTAACTTTGTTTGGATGGTTATTGTTGTATTTAGATATAATAGCTACAATTCTACTGGAAAATTTGCAAATGGAAATATACAGAATAATAAAAAAGAACTTGAAGAATGGAATGTAAAATGAGTAAAGTAAGTGTTACGGTTGTATTATTGTGTGCCTCTATTTTCCTTTTTTTGTTTACTTATGATGACCTGGACCCTTGCTGGAAACATTATCTCTTCATTGTATCACTGACCTGGCAGTTTCTCTATCCTGTGTTCTGGCCTGACACTGTTCCTTCTGATCCTACCAGACTGGGCCCCGGGCTTCTTTCATGATTATCTTGTATGTTTTCATGGACAGCTTATCTCCTCTGCTGCTTCTCTCACAATAGTGTTATCGTCCTGCTTCCTCTTATGTTACTCATACATATTAGTCATTCTGCAGTAGTTCTATCAGTTTCCATCATATTCTACTGCTTATGTATGCTTGGATATATATACCATCACTGCATGTACAGTACTCCCTATTCTTGATCTATGCAATACTAGTGTTGTATCTTGAACCACCTCCTTTGGACTTCTATTAGCCTTTGCGTGCTATTGAGTCACTCTGTGTGTTCTAAGGCTTTCCCCTTATGAACCCCCCTTTGCTCCCCTTCGTCACCTTCAGCAGATCTCTGGCTACTCCTGGAGCTCCATATTACCTTTGAGTCACCCTCGAATCACATATTGGCCACTCCTGTTGTCTGGTCATACCTTAGGATAGAACCTCGGCTACTCCTGATGTTCTGAACTTCTTTTGTGACACTTTGCATAACAGTAAGTAATTCCTGAGGGGATAATGAATCAAAGATGGTGGTAGTGGCCAAAAAAAGGAAGATGTGTTCTTCAAATATTTTAAGTGCTTTTTTTTTCATCCTTCTTCTAACTCTTCATGTATTACTCTTTATTTTTTTCCAGATGGAAGTACTATTTCCTGTACTATCTGCAAAATGCTAACTTTAGCACAGGCTCTTACTAGCCTATTATTGTAGCTGCCATGTTTCACAAAAAGCATATGATCTGTTTTTGTAATGTAAATAGAGTAGCTAAAAGAACAGTAAAATTTTCAGAATATTCTAGATCGTTGAGAACAGAGATATCTATGGGAATGGAAGCATGCTAAGAAATTATAAATCTGTGCTTAGCCCAGCCTGGATACTACAGTGGTTTTTACATATGTTGTAGTGTATGCTTACATAAGCCAAAAGTGCAATGCTATGTTTCTTGAAAAATGGGGCTAATAATCATATAAATCCTGTGCATTCACTATGTCAGAGTTAGGCTATTGAGCAGTTATTGCAGTTATTGATGTAATACCATTCCTGCAGGGTAGCCACAGTTTTGGACATGCTTGTGACAAATTACTGATGGCAAAACTATAAGTTTTGGTGTGATACTAAATGCTGAACAATAGGTTTACTCAGACCATTCTTTGACAGGCTCTGACTGGTAGTTAGAGCCTGTCAAAGCATGTCAGAGCAGCTTCTGAATGTGTCAAGTAGTTTTAACTTGTACTTGGCTACCATGTAAAAAGCTAAGCTCTGATTACAATTCTAAAGCCTGAATGGACCCCTTTAATTCACAGCCACAGCCAAGTTTGGATATTCACCCCTTCATCCACAGCCATATCCTCATTTGGCCACACCAGCCACTTGATAGCCACTTCTTTTTTTGGCAGGTGAGATTCACAGTTTCCAAATCAGAAAAGTACACTCCAAACCACTCAATGACTGCTTCTTTTTTTGGCAGGTGAGACCCATGGGTTCCAAATTAGAAAAGTGTACCCCAAACTTGAAGCTAGAGACCATATCATTGGTAGCACAATATACCTTTCCACTCCCTTATCATGCCCTGCCTTCAAAAAGACAATAGCTCATCTCTGACATTCATGCAGCCTCACAAAGGGCTTAGGAGCTCCAGTATACTGATCTGCAAGAGCAACAGGCTGAAGATAGATCAGATACATCTGGCTCTGATGACTTTAATGATGGCCTTTCTATGTTTATCTCATCTATTTCCCTCCCATTCTTTATGTCTCCTATCATTACAGATCTTGATACTGGATTTGGATCTGACTCTGGCTTATCTTCAGACTCTGAAACCAGCAGTATGGGTCATGCTAGCTGCTATGATCACTTTATTGATGCTATTGCTACACTAAAGCAAGAGGTTCTGCAAGCTCAGGTGCTTCACAAACCTCAGGCACCACCTATGCATGCACCACAGATTCATTTGCTTGCTCACTATGAGGACCACCCTGTGTTACATGAAGCATATACAATGAGATCTGGAATGGCAGGAGTAGCTGACATTCAATCTGAAGGTTGAAGGAAAGGGAAGGGCATGCACAAGGAAATGAGCCTTGGCACAGACAGAGTGACTCAAAGCACACAGAGGCTTATAGAGTTCCAAAGGTGGTGGTTCAAGATAGTATGCTAGTATTGTGCAGATCAAAAATAGAGACTATAGTATAGGTAGTAAAGGTATATATACTCATATAGTGTGTAAGCAAAGGAAATGTGATGGAAATGCATGGAACAACTGTGGATGACATATCTAGCTGAGTAACATGAGAAGTAGTGGAGAGACAAGGCCATTATAAGAGAAATGGCCAAGTAGGTAAGCTGTCCAACAGAATTGCATAGAAGAAGACAGAACAATATCAAAGTCCCTTCTGATAGGAGCTGAAGAAACAGCATGGAACTAGAATGAAGCATAGAGGTGCTATTGGTTCAGCAATACAACAAAGAGATAATGTTTCCAACCAGGCTTGGAGTCTAGATAGGAAAAGGAAAAGAGAAAAATGAACACATGCAGCAATACAACTGTAACACCCTGAAGCTTTTTGCAAGAAGCTTTGTGTTGACCATGATATCTTTGATGATATTTTGGATCAAATCATAGATCACCCAATTTTTTGCAGTTGCTCTCCAGTCAATCCTCAGCTTCGCCATCTTTATCTCAGATATTGCATTATGGGCAGGAGTTTGTGATGGTTTAGTTGTGAACTGTACCAATCAGGTCATGGCAGCACTTCCAGACCAGCATGATGCATTCATCCATTTCTCCTTCAATTCTGATTTTGCTGATCACACCAATGCCAAAACTTATACTGGCAGTACTACATGTTAGCAATGGAGTGGTGGTTGGTTGGCAGCTGATGGGTCTCCAATTCCACTCTTTCAAAAGCCTGGATACTATGGAGAGACTTTCTATGATAGAAAGTCCAGATATTTCTTGAATTATCAAGTGTGTGATTTTTTCTTTTTAGATTTCTAATAATGTATTTTTTTATAGCTAGTAATTATGCCCTACAATTTGCTAGTTGTGGACTATGGTCTTGATCATCCTGGTAGTGCCCATGATGTCTTTGCATTCAGGGGAACACAAGTCTATTAGAAACATGATACACTTTTGGCTGATAATGAGTGGATATGGGGTGATAGTGCCTATCCTCTTTCAACCTGGCTTATTCCCTCTTTCAAAAAGCCAAGGAATCAGGCATTAAATTGTAAGCAAAGAACATTCAACTACTTTTTATCCAAGGTAAATTTTAATCTTTTTGGTTTTCTATACTAATGGATTTAGGTCCAAGTTCAGGTAGAACATGTATTTGGTGCTTTCAAAGGATGCTTTCAATTCCTTCAAGAGCTACACATCTCCATCAAGTCTCAGAAGGATCTGGATTATGCAACAAAATGGGTCATTTGTTGCATAATACTTTATAATATGGTTATTTGATTTGAGAAAGGAAAATATGGTCCAAAGTCAGCACAAAGGTGAGCTTCTGAGGCTTGGGCAAGAAAGGAAGGAGGTTAAGCAGAAGGTGAAGAAGAGGGGGTAGGATTTGATATCAATGATGGAAGGCCAGGACATGCATTTCATTTTAGACTAATGGAGTAGATTGTACAACAGAACAGAAGGTAGTATTGGAATACACAAATGATATACATGTGGTAAAAAAAAACAGAGCAAGTACAGAATATAACTATGTACTAGGATCAATCCCTTTTAACATTAGTTGAAGCCTTAGGATCTCCATCTTGTGCTGTCTCTCTTTCATGACCTCTGCAGCCATTCAGATCTTTGCCTCCTTGATGTTACAATTCTTCTCCTTTTCCATGCTGCCTTCTGTTTTCATTCCCTACCAGATGTGCTACCTAGCTTTCATGCTTGTGAAGATCTCCCCCGCATCACTATTTTACCCTTGAGTATGTATCTTATTATTGTCGCTTCATTTCTATGACTTCATCTTCATCCTGCATTACCTCTGAATGACATACTACTCATCTCTCACCCTTTATTACAGTGTTACATGGGGCATCACAAACAAGATCTGGGACGACAGGAGTAGCCAATGTCCAATCCAAAGGTAATGACAACAGGGGAGTCCAACGTCCAAAGGTGAGTGAAGGGGGTTTGTAAGGAAGTAGCCTTAGAACACACAGAGCACTTCAATAGCATGCAGAGGCAAACAGAGGTCCAGGGGAGTGGTTCAAGATATGACACTAGTATTGTGCATTACCATAGCATGGTACAGGAGTGAGTACGTAGAGCTGTAACAACATAGCAAAGGGAACTAATGGGAGTGAGTATGATACTAGGATACAGGTGCTGCATAGGAAGACGAAGGCCAAGTAGTATATCACTTGAAGGGATGCGGGGGGGGATCTGCGCAAGCATGAAAGCTAGGTAGTGTATCAAGAAGACAGGAGAGACAGGAGGCAGCAAGAAAAAGGGGGAAAAACTATAGCATTACCCCATTCGTACAATTGAGACCCAGGCTCGATCAAAACTCAAAGTTGTACAAGGATCAAGAATGGAGACCAGGTCATAGACCATAATCTAGTGAGAGCACCCTGGATGGAGTATTCAGATTATGGAATGGTCACCAGAGGATATGAGAACAATGGTGAGGATGAGGGTGAGATGCCTGAGGATGAGGATGAGAGTTCTGTGAGATCAAGCAGATGGATCAGTGAGAAAAGCGGATCATACATAGAGGATGGAGGGTAGAATAGGTGAGCCAAAGTGATTGGTGATCCATGGAATGGATGGTGAGAGATCGTCAGATTAGTGGGTTCAGCAATGAGGGGCTGGGGAGGACGCAAGCAAAGATCAGCAGTTCAGTGGAGTACTGGGTGTGGGGGTGATGGATAGACAGTGACAGAGGTACTTAATGGCTGTGGGGCTTCCCAGTTTCAGGTTGTTTAGGCCTGGGGACGGGTGGTTTCTGATACATTGGTGGCAATTCAGAGAGATGAAGGTGAGGAAAACAAGGTGGGGTGTGGGGCAATCAACTTTGTTTAGACCAGAGCTAGCTCAGGGTGAAGGACCTGGCAAGATGGGCTGGGAATATGGGGAGAAGGCAGATTGGCGAGGCAAGGCGAGAGGAGTTGGAAGAGGCAGAGGAGGATGAGGACATGGCATAGGGGCATATACTGGGGGGAGGGAACAAAGGGGTATGACTTAGGTCAGGTTTCGAGCACGCTTATAAATGGACAGGATACCAGGGGCATGGTGAAGGTTAGACTCGGGTTCCCAGGTATTTTCAGATGATGGATAGCCTTTCCATGTGGTCAGGTACTTGCAGCATCCCAGTGTGCCCCGATGAGACACGATTTTGTCAACCTTGTACTCTTCCTCTGATCTGACTAGATCCGGTGGCGGTTGGGTGAAGTTGGGACCAAAGGCGGGAGTTTCACGATAGGAGGATAAGAGTGAGACATGGAAGACATCGTGTATTTTCCAAGTGGGTGGTAGCTGGAGGCAGTACACAAGGGGAGATAGTACCTGAGAGATTTCAAATGGGCCCAAGCATTTGAGTGCGAGTTTCTGAGAGGGGTATGTGATGCAAAGGTTGGAGGCTTCCAGCCAGACCTTATCTCTGACTTTCCAGGGGGAGAAGTGTTGGGTGGTACACTCAGCCATGATCCGATGGGCAGAGTTGTGCGCAGCCAGTGCTTCATCATGGGCTTTGTCAAGGAGTGTGAGACGTTTCTCTAGGGCAGGAAGAAATGTCTTTCCAAGGGGCGGGTAAGAGCGGGGTTTGTAACCGAGGATGAGGGAAAACAGGAAGACTTTGGTGGAACTATGGAGCATGGAGTTGTGGTGAAATTCTGCGGTGGTGAGGAGACTGGGCCAGGATGCAGGATTGTTGCCACAGAAGATCCTTAGATAGGTTTCAATTTCCTGGTTGGTCCATTCCATTTGGCTGTCAGTTTGGGGGTGGTAGGTGGTGGAGAGGTGGACATCATAATGTAGGAGGCGAGCAAGTTCTTTAGTGAATGCGGAGGCAAATTGTGGTCCACAGTCCAAGATAATGGAGTCATGGAGCCCGAATCTTTGAAAGACATGGAGGAAAAAGAGGGCAGCTACCCTCTGGGCATCAATGGATTTGGAACAAGGGCATAAAATTACCCCCTTCGAAAGGCCTTGGTCAACCACGACCAATAAGGAATCATGACCATGTGCAGGGGGGAGATCTGTGATGAGATCCATGGACAGCTGTTTAAACGGGAGGATGGAGGTAGAGGTGATGGGAGACAAGGGGGGTACTGTTGGATGGGTGTTTACTTTAGAAGATTGGCAGATGGCACAACTGGTGACAAAAGAGCTGACAAAGGTGGCGAGCCCTGGCCACCAGTAGTCACATTCAACTAGGGTCTTGGTACAGAAGTGTCCCACATGGCCGGTGGTGGGGGATTTGTGGAGGATGTGGAGCAGCACAGAGTGGTTGGCAGGGGGAACATAGAGGTGACCCTTGTAATATAGGTGGCCAGCGTCAAAGGTCCAATTGTCAAGAGCAGAGTGAGGGAAGAGGGAAGAACCTTCTTGGACACTGTGAATGGCCTTGAGCACAAGGGGGTCAGTGAGGGAGGACAACTGTATGTGGCATGCAAGGGTGAGGTCGAGAGCAGTAATGACGACTGGGTTGGGGACAATGGAGGTATCAGTGTTGTCAGAGGAGGTGTCTACAAGGTCCTTGCGGGAGAGTGTGTCAGCTGGCCCCATCTTGGTACTGGGCATGACCTGCTAGACGATGTCAAAATCCTGTAGAAAGAGAGACCAGTGTGCTTGTCGACGAGAGAGCTTTTGGGGGTCCTTAATATAGGACAGGTTCTTATGGTTGGTGAGGATAGTAACCAGATGGGTGGTACCCTGTAGATACTGCCACCATTTTGCAAGGGTGAGGATAATGGTGA
This sequence comes from Phylloporus cf. tubipes, assembly GCA_038094315.1. Classification (NCBI taxonomy): domain Eukaryota; kingdom Fungi; phylum Basidiomycota; class Agaricomycetes; order Boletales; family Boletaceae; genus Phylloporus; species Phylloporus cf. tubipes. Next base: position 7,977 of record JBBPTZ010001208.1, read on the forward strand.
GGAGTTCATGGTTGTAAATGTCATAATTGTGCTCTGCAGAGCCAAAGATGCAAGAGAAGTAAGCACAGGGGTGTGGGTCTCTATTGATATCGGTCTACATCAGAACTGTGCCAGTGGTGATGAGGGAAGTGTCAGACATGATAGAAAATGGTTTGGCAATGTTGGGGATGAGTAGAACAGCAGTGGAGGAGAAGATCAGTTTCAATTGGTCAAATGCTCATTGTTGGAAGCCTGTCCATGCCCAGGGCTCATTCTTTTGAGTGAGGAGATTGAGGGGGGCGACAATATTGGAGAAGTTGGGTATGAACTTCTGATAGAAGTTGGCAAAGCCCATAAATGAACGGACTGCCTTGACAGAGGAGGGAGGCTTCCAATCCTGGATAGCCTTTAGCTTGGTGAGGTCCATCTAGATCTTGCCCTGTCCAATGACAAGACCGAGGTATTCCATACAGGGGGTGTTGAAGGAGCATTTATACAGTTTCAAGGAGAGTTCATGTTCCCAGAGATGTTGTAAAACATGGTGGGTGTGTTTGTGATGGAGGGCAACATCGTCCTTGGTGTGAATTCCCAGGTTGTCCATGTAAATCTTGAGCCATTTTTCTCCAATCATATCAGTGAAGATGTCATTTATGAAGGCCTAAAAGGTGGGGGGGAGCATTGTTGAAGCCAAAGAACATGATGGTGGGCTCGAAGAGTCCCAGCGGTGTGATGAATGCCACCTTCCATTGGTCCTCTTCACGGATGTGAATGTTATTGTAGCCCCATCGAATGTTGAACTTAGTGAACAACATGGATTCCTTTATGTTGTTGATAAGCTCAGGGATAAGGGGAAGTGGATAGGCGTTGCGGATGGTGTGGGAGTTCAGGTATTGATAGTCCTGACATGGGTGAAGGGTTCCGTCCTTCTTGGATACAAAGAAGAATGGTAAGGCTTGGAGGGATTTGGATGGAACGATTCATCCAGTCTTTAGGTGCCTGTCAACAAAGGCCTTACAGGCCTCATGTTCAGCAGGGTTCAGTGGATAGACCTTGGCAATCTTTGGGACGAAGGAGGGTTTGAGCTCAATGGTGTGGTCATAGGAGCAGTGAGGGGGAAGTTTCTCATGGGTCTTTTCAGAGAAGACATCAGTGAAATCCTTACACTAGCCTGGGATCTCCTATTCCTTAGGTGTGGACTCTTGGGTGAGTTGGATAGAAATGGTGATCTTGTTGACATCCTCTGATGGGGCATAGCGAGAGTCATATAGCTCAGAAATCTCCTGGTCGACATCCAATCCGAGGTATTGTATCAGGTATCATTGGTGTGTGTATAGTTTGTCATCAATGGGGCAAGGATTCTGGGGAAGTGTGATGTGGTTGTTAGCCCAGTTGATGTGGGGGTTCCATTTCTGGAGCCATGGCATTCCTAGTATGATCTGTCAGCATCTGAGGCTCAAGACCATAAGTTCTTCTTTGTTATTTGTGGAGGGAAATTTGAGACCAATCCGAGTCTTCCATCAGATCATTCCCTTGGCATTGGCGGTGCCATCAGCATTGTGTGCGATGATTGGGTGTGGTAGACGTTGCAAGGGGAAGTCGGCTTGGGTAAGAAGACCAATGTCAATGAAATTTCCAGTGGTGCCGGAATCAATGAGGGTGAAGGTGTTGACGATTTTTCCAAGAGCCTGCAGTTAAATGGGGATGAGGAGCATACATTTATTTGGCAAGGCTACTATTACATTGGAAATGGACTGGGAAGGCGATGTTGAGGTGGCTTCTCCTTTTAAAAATCCTTGGTGTTGATGGTGGCAATGGAGGTGTCTTCTTCAGGTGTCTTCTCAAAGCAGACCTCGAGTATCTGGAGGACCTCATCCTCATTCTTGCCTCTAGTCTTAAGGGTGTTGATGTAGGCATCAATAATGGAAGGTGTGACAGCGGGTGTGGCAAAGGAGGTAGACATGGCCGGAGTGGGGGTAGTCTCAGTGTTGTGGATGGTCTGTGGGGGGTGGGGGGTGGGGGATGAGGCAGTGTGTAACACCATGGGGCAATTCCCAGCATTGTGGCCTCCTTTGCAGCAATGGAAGCAAAGTTTTTCCTTTATGCACTTTGCGCATTCAGCGGGGGTAAGCTTGTTCAGACAGATGGTGTCAACGTTCATAGCATTAGGGTTGGCAGTGGGGTGATGATGGGAGAACGAGGGGGCAGAGCGTCCCTTGGCAATGGCATCCATGCGAGAGATCTGGGTGTGGAAGTCCTTGGCCTTGGTGATCCATCCCGCAATGGTGGTAGGATTCTTTTCAGTGCCAATGACAAGCATGGAGATGTGGGGGTCAAGTCTGAGGGAGAAGAGGTTGATGAGGGTTTCTTGGTCAGTCATTCCAGCCTTGGATGCGAGGTTCTGGAAGTTGGTGATAAATTTCTGGAAGCCGTCATCTATGACGCCTCTGATAGTATGGTGTTACGTGTAGCGCTGCGAACAGAGATCCAGAACGTCGGTTGCAACCGAGGTTCAATCCGAGGGGGCGGACGACGGGTCGGTCATCGGGTCAAAGGTATACGAAGGGAGTTCGCTAGGAATCGCCTAGGAACTTGCAGAGTAACTCAAGAGCGTACAGAGGCTCACAGAGGTCCGGGGGTTGGTTCAAGAAACAACGCTAGATTGCGAGTTACCATAGCCGAGTACAGGAGCGAGTACGTAGAGCTAAGACAAGGTAGCAAAGGGAATTAACGGGAAAGAGTAAGTATGACTGAGGTGTAGATGCTGCATGATAAGGCAGAAGCCAAGTAGTATGTAAGGTAACAGCGAAGTCATAGTGTTACGGTTGTACTGTTGCACCAGTCCGTTTTTCTCTTCTCCTTTGCCTATTCCGACCCCGGCCCTTGCTGGGAGCACTACTTATTCGTCGTATCGCTGACCTGGCAGCTTCTTTACCCCGCCTTCTGGTC
>JBBPTZ010001209.1:0-10896 GCA_038094315.1 Phylloporus cf. tubipes
AGATCGCCATGGACCCTGTTAAACTCTCCAGCATCACAGAATGGCCAACCTCCACCTGTGTCAAAGATGTCCGCTCCTTCCTAGGGTTCGCTAACTTCTACCACTGCTTTGTCCCCCACTACTCAGACATCGCCTGCCCCCTTCTTGACCTCACCAAAAAGAACCAACCATGGGCCTGGTCCACCCCATGCCAAAATGCGTTTGATCAGCTCAAACAATGCTTCACCTCAGAACCTGTCCTCAGAATGCCCGACCTCTCCCAACTCTTCGCCATTGCCACTGATGCCTCCAAACATGCCTCCAGAGGTGTACTCCTCCAGCACGACTCAAATGGCAAATGGCACCCCTGTGCCTACATCTCCCAGACATTCGGATCAGCCAAACGTAACTACGATATTTACAATAGAGAACTCCTCACCGTTATGCAAGCTCTTGCCACCTGGCGACACTACCTCCTCAGCGCCGTCACCCCAGTTCAGGTCTTCACCAACCACCAGAACCTTACCTACTTCCGCCAACCTCAGAAGCTCAACCGTCGCCAAGCATAATAGCTCCTTGACCTCTCTGAGTTTGATCTCAAGTTTACCCATGTCCCTGGTGCTCAATTAGGTGCACCTGATGCCCTCTCACGCCACCCAGACCATTTCCCCACCACCAACATGGACAACGAAGATATCACCCTTCTACCCCCTGAACTCTTCATTAACCTCATCGACACTGAGCTGGTCGCCAAGATCGCTCAATCCTCTGAATCCGACCCCCTCATCCTTCAAGCCCTTTACTCCCTCCCCAGTGAAGTCCCCACCAAATTCCACTCCCACCTCTCCGATTGGCAGTTCGACGCCAGCATCCTTACTTACCAAGGACGTGTCTATATTCCTGACTCATCTAATCTCTGCCACTCCGTCATCCAGCGACACCATGACCACACCACCGCCGGCCACCCTGGCTATCTTAAAACCCGACAACTCGTCGCCAGCGAATTCTGGTGGCCCGGACTTGCCACCTTCGTCCAGAAATACGTTGAAGGCTGTGCCATATGCCAGCAAAACAAGACTAACATGCACCCCACACATCCCCTGCTATCACCCATCTCCTCTTCCGCTGCCCACCCATTCCAACAGATCTCATGCGATCTAATCACCGACTTACCCCTTTCAGATGGCTTCGATACCCTTTTGGTCGTGGTCGACCATGGGCTTACTAAGGGGGTAATTCTATGCCCTACAAAGAAAACCATCGACGCTTTGGGCGTCGCCGCTCTCTTCATCGCCAAAGTTTACTCCCACTTTGGCCTTTACAACAAAATCATCTCCAACTGAGGTCCTCAGTTCGCCTCCGCCTTTGCCAAAGAGCTCAGTAGGATACTGGGCTACAAGCTCACCCTCTCCACCGCCTATCACCCTCAAACAGATGGCAAGACCGAATGGGTGAACCAGGAGATTGAAACCTACCTCCAGATCTTCTGTGGCACCAACCCCTCCTTATGGGTGCAATTCATCCCCCTAGCCGAGTTCACCCACAATCACCGCCCTCACTCTGTAACCGGTAACTCCCCGTTCTATCTCATGATGGGATATAAACCCCGCTCCCTACCCACGATCATATCAGAAACAAACCTTCCTGCGGTTGAAGACCACCTCCGCACTCTCACCACTGCACGCAACGAGGTGTTGGCAGCCCACAAGCTGGCTCATCAAACCATGAAAGCTTGGAACTTCTGCAGCTTCACCCCCTTTACCAAAGGCAACAAAGTCTGGCTCGAAGCCAGAAACCTCAAACGGTCTGTCATGAACCCCAAATTTGCTCCCAAACATGAAGGCCCCTTCACAATCTCCACCATCCTTTCCCCCATCACATACCAACTCTGACTTCCTCAGACATGGAAGATCCACAATGTGTTTCACACTTCTCTGTTATTGCCCTATCGCGAAAACAACGTACACGGATGGAACTTCCCTCAGCCACCTCCAGAACTAATAGAAGGCGAGGAACACTTCGAAATAGAATGCATCATACAGCATCATGGCCACCTGTCGGCACACCATTATCTGATCCACTGGAAGGGATATTCCGTGGAGGAAGACTCCTGGCTCCCCGAAATGGAACTTCAATTGGCCCTCGAAATCCTCACCACCTATAAGAAGTCCCACCGTTCTGTGTTTTTCCCCAAATGCAAATAACTCGCCTTCTACCACTAACACCATCGCATCACCATGTCTGCCCCTCCCGCCTACTCCTCCACCGCCGACATTGCCAACATTACCATTCCGGTCTTCGGTCACCATCTGGCCGACACATCCGAAGACAATGACACTCTCCTCTCCCTCATGCTCTCCGACCCCGGCTATGCCCTTCACCTAGACCGTGTCCTAGACACTGACTCCCCTTTGGACCGGCTAGTCCGTGCTCACAGCCACGCACTAGTACTCGAAACCTTCCTCAGCTACACTCTCTCCCTGAGCAAAGACTCCCCTGCCCCTGACATGGCCCTAGCTACAACGATTGCTCGTACCAACCTGGTACAACTCAAAACCCACCTTATAGCTGCCATGAACCAGCTGTCTATGATTGACCTCCTCAGGGACATCGATCAAGTACTACACGCCCACTCCACCGCCGCCATCACTCTTCCCCCACCTCCCAGTCTTCCCCTCCCTGTACGTCCACCCCGCCCTCACACCCCATACCCAGCCACTCCCTCCGCTTCCTCCAGACCCCTTACTGAGGCAGAACTCGCTGCCTGTCAAGCCATGGACCCCCGCCCCTGCCCTAACCTGGAACTTCCGGAACTTATGCGTACCCAAACTGACCCCATCCTCCCACGCTCCCATGCTCGGTTTGAAGACACGTGCTTCCTATGTCACTGTCTAGGTCATCAAAGGAAGGACTGTCAACTTTACCAATGCCCCCACTGCATTGCCTGGGCCCCTGGCCATCCTCAAAGTCGTTGCCCCCTCCGTCGCCGTCCCAACCGTCGCACCTCCCATTCCTCCTCCTCATCCTCTTCCAACTGGCACTCTCGTCACACGTCCCTAGGGTCCACCCTCCCGGTTCACCCAGAACCATCCGACACTGGGGCTATGGTCGCCCCATTCATCTTCCTTCCTGACTGAGGATTGTCCTCTGCCGAAACCCGTAGGCTGTTAGGTCAACGACCTCCCACTCCTCCCTTCACTCCCCAACCTGCAGAGGACATTGAGAACAACATGGCTGACCCCATTTCGGACTATGGCAACTATCACGACTTCCACAATGCAGAGGCATGTGCAAACATGTGCGACTCTCCCAGCGGATGTGGCCTTGACAATTTTTAGTAGTCCTTGTGGCTACTTCGGACATAACAGGGGGGTAATGTTACGACTTACTCCTGTTTCTCCTTTCTCTCATAGACACTACTTCCTTTTCCTCTACAATAACTCCTTTCCCATCCATCGGCCAATATTACTCATCACTTCGTAGTCATCATTTCCTTCCCACCTATAGTGTTTTCCTCTCTTACTTAGTCACGATTCTTCAACGTTGTTCTACAACATTCCCTTCCTATTCCAGCGATAGCCCCCTTTCTTGTCCTGGGTCCGTGCGCATTCTTACTTCACTTAAATACCAGTTGCACACACATGTAACCCTTAAGCTATTTCTACTTGGGAATCTACCAAGCTGATTGCCTACTACGAGTCCATCTCGTTGTTCGCCTAGCCGACCTCCTCGACTTCCTCGTCCCAGACTTATCCCAGTCTCTCTAGTCAGGCCTACGCCTCTAGACCACCTCGTGCCTGGTCAAGCTTACGCTTCCAACAATATCACCCCCATACCCAAGTCCACGCTCACCTCTACCCGAGTCAAGCGTAACAGTAGTTGTTCAGTTAGAGGTTGGGCACGTGGCCCTCCACCGCCATCCAGATCATTATGCAAAGCAGTACACCTAAAAATAGAGTTAGAGTAGGTTGGGATCAAGCACCAAACAAGTAATCATGTACCGAGCACACCAATCTTGGACAATACATGCAAGGAGGGCCTGTTCTGGATAATCTGCAATATAAGGACCCAGGCTGTATATAACATGCTGGAAATGATCGTCTGCATAGCGTGTGACACAAGGCTCTATCATCGCAGGTTGCAATGGCTGCAAAATTGCTGCCAGCAATGAGTGGAATAGTTGTCTGTGGAAAAGGTGGAAGTCAGGGTCATTTTGATGAGCTTGGTCCACTAATAGACCAATTGTCAGTGGGTTCCAAAGGAGATAACTACAAGACTTACTCTTAGGGATAGCCAGCAATCCCAGAAGAGTGACTAGGTGACCATGCACACGGCGCATGTTGTTATGCAAGTTGCCGAGAGATATATAGAGCAGGTAGTACTCCATATTACCTGTTCCAACTGATACTGTCGTCTTGTTGCTCCCAAGGATGATGGGGGCAAACATGACACCATGTGTTGCTGCATCCTGAGCTATTATTTCCTAGGTATTTAGTTTGTTGATTAGTCTCAATGAACAAGTTTGTAGTGGCAAACTACATACACATTGGTCCCAGGCCCATTGTCCAGACATAAAATCGGACACTTCACGCTTGCCCCAGGTGTCTGTCACGATCTTTGGCGCATAGTCAATACTGTCCATGAACATGGGATTTGCCAACTGGTTATCCAGCATGACCAATGGATTATGATTCCATACATTGTATTCAGCCAGCATCCATGCTGGCAGATTGTCAGGTATGACCCCTGTATACCTGACCTAGAACGACTCCCAGGATGCGTCACCATGGGTGATTGAGTCAATGGTGTTGTACATCTTCTGGTGAGAGTGGAACAGGGCCTTGTGCTGATCATACATAGCCATCAGTATGGCAAAAAGATGGTCCATTTTCCCACCAGACATCTGAACTTCCTGGTACAGGAAGCTCACCAGTTCGAATTGGGCATGTGTTTCAAAAGGATGCCAATCATCACTGCATGGGTTGTTACAGGGAAATGGGGGTGCATCTGGTGGGAGGTCATTACCCTCGAGGTCACAAGACATGCCTAAGAAATTTATTGAAATAGAAGATATTTAACAAAGGAAAAAAAAAACTTACTGCCAAGAATTGGATAATAGCACACTTGACACAGTGGGTCTAGCTCCTGCAGTGGGTCTAGCTCTGGCCAGTCAGGGCTGTACTGTTGGTTGTCAAGATTGGCATTGATGTTGACATTGTTCTTGGGTTGCAGCAGAGGAACAGAAAGCGGTAGGGGGATAGGTGGTGGGATTGGGACAACACACCCGAGGTGAATGCGAGAATGTCTCTTGAGGCCCCTGCGCAAAAAGCAGGCCTTGGTGCATCCAGGGAACGCACAGATGAAAGTTTTTGCACATAATCAGTGAGCAGGTGGCATGGGAGTAACTATGCACCATAAGGTTAGCAGAACACAAGCAGGCAGCCTTAGGGGCAGTTTCTGTCAACGACATAAAAGGTATTATGACCTGTACAGTTGCAGTTGCTAGGTTGAAAATTTTCAGCGGGACCTCAAGTGTCTCCATACCACATCTCCATACCTTACCATCATCCTTGAAATTTTCACCATGGCTCCTCTGAGGACTGTCAACACTCGTGCAGCAAACAAGAACAGGCATTCCGGGATGCCTGACATGCCTGCATCCTGACGTGCAAGTGAGGTGGTGCAACTTGAGCATACTGCCCACATCAATGCTGCCACCGAAGCTCAGGCACACCACAACTCCAACCTTCGCCTTGCAGCCGCAATTGAAGACAATTTGCAAGCTTGCTCAGAGCAACAGTGAGCAGCTTTTGTGAAGCCTGCATCCAAGGTCGCCATCAAGCAGAAAAGGCCAATCTTGAAGAATTCCAAGGCAAGCACTGTTGCCGCTCCACAGCACCTTGGGACAACAGAAGGTCAGCCCCACTTTTCCATCTGTGAAAATTTCACCTTATTATGTCAAATCATGTGGCGGGCACTGACCCTCCTGCAGGCACAAGCATGAATGATGAGGCAGGGAAGGCAGGGTCAGTGATGGAGACAGAACCAAAAGACGAATCTAATATAGCTGTCCCTGCTTCACAGCTAGTGCGCCAGGATGCACTTGGCTGATCTTAATCTGCCTCCAAAGCTCAGTGCCAGTGGCAAATTGAGAGCAAGGGTGACATGTGACAATGTTGAGGCAGCTTGCAAACAAGCAACACCAACTCAGAGCCAAGGCCTTCTGCCACTGCTGACGCCTCAGCACAGTGGGACAAAGAGAAAAGCCAATTCACACTGGTGAGTCTGGTCAGTGTAATTTACATGCTGGTTTACTAACTTACATCTTCCAGGAACAATGACACACTTCAAGCAGATATTGCAATGACAATCCTGCCTACCAAGAAACTCAAAGCAACTCAACCAAGACTTGGAGGCCTTAAAGACAGCTATCAAAGGCAATGCAATGGTCCCTTGAAGGTCAACTATGCAGCCTCAACACACATTGTGGCAGTTACTGGTGAAGACAATGAAGCTGTCCACTTCAGTGGTATCAACAACAACAACAAAAGTCAGTGGCCTAAAGACAACAGCCTGATTGCTGTATCCACCAAGAAATCTGATAAGGCCAGCATAACACCCCAATCAGTATGTAAATTTGTCATTGCAACCTCCTTTGAGTGCGCTCATTCAGAATCCACTCTAAGCTTATCCAAGTTGTATGCAATGCACCTCAAGAGCACCTAGCATTGAGCGGGATCATTGCAAAAGCAACAGCGGCAAGCAGGTTGCATCCAACTCTCCAAGAGCTTCCAGCTGGCACACAGAAAATCTTCTGACTCTTCTTTGTCCCTCTCATACAGTGTTTTGCTGGTACACTGGAAAACCCATGGTGTACAGACTCAAATACTATGCTTGCACCCATTCAAGCTATTTGGGACAAGCTCATTAAAGAAATAGGAGAACCCGAGTGGGGACATGTCTTCAATAACAGGGAAGATGCACCGTACTGTATTGTAAGTCATAATTTTTGACATCTACTACTGATGCTACCACTTGAAAACAGGCAATGCAATGAGTATATGAATGGTGAGGTCATTTCAGCACTGCCACACTTGATGCTGTGAAGAACATTTGGGCAAGTGACCCGAATTTCACAAGTCATGAGTAGTGCAAGGCCCATATTGCACCATTACTCAGGCCAGCTCTGTTGTGGGTGTATGGCGAATATGAATGATCTTCCAATGGTGAGGATTGTTGGGTGGTGCATCTCTAGTCCTCATTACAGATAGTGGTGGGCTAATTCACTCACACCAGGTCAAACATGCCTTCCACAGTCCCCTTATTCTGCAGACACTCACAACCCATCTACAGGGCATCTCTCGTGTGAACTACCCGAAGTATGATCACCTTTTGAACCATCCTACTCCTCATGGTGTGCTAGCGTTGGCCATGGCAGTGGTGGGTCTTTGCTTAGTCATCAGATGCTTACCAAGTTTGATCATGCTAGGTCGAGCATGCTCTAATGCTCTGGAAGTCCAGTGATCTTGACACCACAAAAGGTCAATTCTCAGAGCAAGCTTGGGGTGAAAGCTGCAAAAAATATGCAAAGTCAGTCACCTGTCTCAAAAAGCTGAAGGTGAATGAGGTAATCAATGCTGCACATGCGTACCTGAAAACCAAACGTGTCAGTGCAAATGCCTCTCACAGGACCTCACTAAAGGAGAATGACTCTGACAATGATGAACGGGCCAGAATTGAGGCATTGTCAGATGTTGAGACCAACAATGAAGGCAACCTGAACAAATCTGAGGAAGAAGCTGCATATGCCAACCATGAAATGGATACTGCTGGTGACTCAGAGGTCCAAGAGAGGGATGTGATTGACGAAGAATATGGTGGTGAGTGAATCTGCCATCATAAAGTGTGGAAACTGACATCTACATGCTCATTGGGTGTACAAATGATATGAGTGAGGATGAAGATGCCCAAGGAGAAGACAAGGATGCCCAAGGGGAAGATGAGGATTCCCAAGGGGAACCTGACATTGCTGCGTGATTGATCATGGCTTTTGTATTTTGGAGCTCAACCTCCATTCCAGTCTCAGATAACCATTGCATCTCAGAGTTCCCCACCTAGTCTTCGTGCTTTTAAGTTCAACCTCTGTCCTAGTTAGAACAGTCATGTTTTTGGAGCTCAACCTCCATCCTAGATACATAGAGTCATTAGGACTAAGCTCCTAGTACCAATAGATCTGATTCCATCTGGTTCTCAAACTTTTCTGTCTGATTCTTGAACTTAATTGGCTGTTTAAAATATGCCAGGCTTGTCATGATCTTGAAACACTTGAAAGATGGACTTGATTGTCAGCCTGCTATGTGTCTTCACCAACTCAAACCTTCTTTTTCAAGAAAGAACATAACTTTTTTAAGCAGGCTTGCCTTCTGGTCTTTTTTGTCTTGGCGGTCTTGTTCAAGTCCACTAAGACCATTCAAGACGCATGTCATTTTGCTGATGTAGTTGTTTGACTTGGATGTGATAGCATTTGAGGAAGGTTTTTAATGCTGCCACCCATGTCCTACGATGGCGTACTGTCAATCTGTTGGCAATAGAGCCATGCTGGATATGTCGACTGAGTGAATAAGAGTGGTTGAAAGGTGGGAGCCACACGAGAGTCTGAACCTGAGAATCAGTGTTTGGGTAGGATTTGGTCGTTCTAACATCCGATGTTGAACCGCGCAGTTGCCCCACCTTGTCCCAGATAAACCACCCACATTTATATTTCTACCGGGCACAATGTGGCTGATAGGTAGGACACGATTGCGTCAACGTTGGACCGATTGCGTATCTCAAGCCCATTTACCAACATTGATGACCAAGAAGATGTCCTTGCCCCCCTTCGATCGTGACGTTTGTAGCAAGTATACGGGCCCATTCAACCTGACCTGGTCACGGTGCCAGAAGACCGACAGCATGCCCGACACATCCTCACTGCAGATGGAGACCCTGCGTAAGCACATCCACCTCTATGTGGCAAATCGAGCATCGTGATGCACATAATGTAGTCATATTTTCACGTGTGACACGATCACCCCAACCTAACAATTTCGCAATGTATATGGTCACCCCGAGCCGGGCCCACCCACATACAAAGTCTTGTATAATAAACGAGTGGGCCCAGTCCACAACAATGGAATATTAACTAATATACATATGAGCGGGCCCATAGTACATTCGACAAAATGGATTACAATACATGGGTGGGCCCGGAATAATAACATGGGTATATACAAGCGGGCCCATGGTGTATCCTACTTAATAAATTAGAACACATGAGTGGGCCTGGATTACCAGTTGGTGTATACACGGACAGGCCCATGGTGTATGCTAGTCAACAGATTACCATACACAAGTGGGCCCAGATTACCAGTTGGTGTACACACGGATGGGCCCGTGGTATATGCTACTCGACGGATTATCATACATGTGTGGGCCCAGATTACGAATTGGTGCATACACGGATGGGCCCATGATGTATGCTACTCGACGGATTACCATAAACGTCTGGACCCGGATTACCAGTTGGTGTATACACGGACGGATGGTGTATGCTACTTGACGGATTAAAATACACGGACGCCATGCTGTATTCAACCTATGTATTTATGTACAAAAACGCTCCTCAGCCCCTTAGTTCTTCTCAGACAAACAGAAGGTCCTTTACACGAACAGGTTAATAATGTACAAAAGTGCAGATTTCAATATGATACATAATATTCTACAACATCCCAGACTTCGCTTTCTCTATCATCTCTGCTGTCTTTGACATTCGTTGCTTCACCTCCTTCATATCCTCTCTCAATCACCTAAATCCTCTGTCCATCTGATCGATATCTCCTTTGATTCCCTGAGACTCATACGCCACCTCAAATACATCACGGGCTCTTTTCTTCACCGCATTAGCAACCGTCACAGCTCTTCCTATCATCTCTTGTAAATCTGATTGCATGTCATCGATTTGTTTCTTCGTCACCATGTATTCCTGCATGCATGGAACTGCCTCTGGCCTTGGTTCACTTTGCTCACCTAATATTAAATAAGATCAGTTAATCTCAAATATATTCCAAAATACACTCATGTTCGTTTCCATGAAACTCTGACGGATCAACACTCCATACATCGGAGGTATCATTACCAGGCATTGACATACCATCATTGAACCTAGAAGGCTGACGCGACTGGCGTTGAGCACAGCAAAGAGAGAGAGGAGGTGACACTCTTCAGGATGCCTCCAGATCATTCTCAATGTCAGAATCCATGATGGATTCCGCGTTTGAATCCGACGCCTCCAAAGACCGACGACTACCATCGCTCAATGATCTGCTTGGCAGCTCCAGAGTGGGCATGCATCTTAATTTCACCTTCATCGCAAACGGATTAGAAAATCGTTTGATGTGTCATCTTGCTTTTAGCTTCTCCAGAAATTCTTTTTTTCTTCTTTCATCCTCCTTGTCTTGTTCCTCCCAAATACGTTCCAACTCCTTCTTCGAAGGTCACCTGAAAGGTCTCTGTGGCGGTTCGCATTCTTCCTCTATCTTAACCACCACTTCCGGCTCTTTCAACCCATCGTCATCATCCCCAGTCTTCCTGAAATCCATCATCTCTTGTGGCCACCACTCATGGACACAAAGGTCGCTCAGATTACTCTTGGAAATCCATTTCCAATCTGGCCACTTGCCCACGTGATTTTTCGAATAGACATCCACGGCTATCAGCAGCCGTGGTATCTGTGACGCATAAAGAACCGTGCAATGCACCGTTGCCTACAAGATGGTGAGACCATACACGTTTCGAATAAACAACATACGTACCATTTCCTTCTGGATTTTCTCGAATGACACAGACCACAAGTTTGTGTCAGTGGCAATTTCCTTTTGT
>JBBPTZ010001211.1:0-10889 GCA_038094315.1 Phylloporus cf. tubipes
GTTGGCAGAGACAAGCGATAAGGCATACTTGGCAGCTAAAGGGGGGTGAGATGCTGAGGAGAGGATGGGCGATTGGAGAACGGACCGTCGATGCGAAGACCGTCGATGCCGTATTGCTGTACAAGGGTACGGATCCAGTCCTGGAACGCGGCAATCACGGTGGAATCTTCTGTGTTTAAGTCAGGGAGAGGAACTGTTGTATCACCTAGCCAGCAGCGCTCCTCGCTGGTGGCGTTACCCCAGTCCACGACGCAGTAGGGATGGTATTGCGACTATGGAGGGGTGAGGATGAATGGAGTCCGGCTGAACATGCATCTGACCTCGTTCTTGAACATGTAGGCGGACAGGTCAGGGTTGGTCGAGGTGGCCATGACATCATTGACAACGACGTCGACCATGAGGTACCTTGAACACGACGGGTGGGGTGAGCGGTACCAAGGGCGAGGGAGACGACGGACATGCCGCGATCATGAAGTTCATGCGAGAGGGATCTCAGGTCGTCGCTCGTGCCGAATCTGTCGTTGAGGCGCGTGGCATCGGCGACCCAGTAGCCATGATATGGGTCACCATAGGGCGTGGTGGGGCCTTGATAGTTCTGGGACACGGGGCTGATCCAGACTGTGGGGGGTGAGATGAGACGGGTGCTTGGGGTGTGCATGACATGCCTGCGGTGAAGCCAGCGCTCTGAATGTAGTCCAAGTTTTGGCGCAGGCTAGGATCGCAAGTCAAGGACAGAGGGATATGTATGACGACATGATGGAACTCACGTGCTCCAAGTACCGCCACACCATGTACGCGCGCCCGGATCACAGCGCGTCGGGTCTGCCCCGCTCGGCAACGCATAGCGGTCCACGACAACCCTGCGAATGAAATCAGACGGGGATTTCGAGATAAGAAAGGGGCGCTACTGGTAGATGGAGCGACGCCGCCACTCGTTGGCGGATGCTGCCAGCGCGAGGGCGAAGAACTGGGCGAGCAACAGGTACACAACGAGGAACATGGGGCGACGAGCGGGGCCATTGCTATTGTTTTATAAGACAATCCAAGTCGAGATCGCGTCGCAGGACTCGCATGTGTCCAGTCCGCTGTCTGTTCGGTGAGTTGCACAGCCACCTGCTGTATTCATGTCTCCTCCTGCCAGTTTCAAGTCGCTGACCCGCTACGGCTGCGTCGTCGTTCTCTGGGTCCTCCTTCCCTCCTTCCAGGCAAGTTCAGTTCTCATCCTCATGTCCTCCTCCTCACCCCCTTCCAGTATGGCTACCACGTTTCCGCCCTCAACCAACTCCAAGCAGTCATCACCTGCAACGTCCTAGATCCCGCCTATGGCTATGCGTGCATCCCAATGTCCGACGCAACCTTCTCGCTCGTCACCTCCACATTCACACTCGGCGGCCTCCTCGGCAGTCTCTCCGCAAACCTCGTCATGGATCGCTGCGGTCGCAAAGGCGCAAGTCGTGTCAGCGCCATCTTCAACACCGCTGGCGCAGCCATCTTCAACACCGCTGGCGCAGCCATCTCCGGCTTAGCTCCCTCCGTCGCCCCCATGGCTCTAGGAAGGTCCGCCTCCATTTTTCACAAGATATAGCGTGACACATTCCCTTTCCAGATTCCTCGTCGGGGTTGCCGCCGGAATCGGCATTTGTGTTGGCCCCATTTACCTTTCCGAGATAGCACCACCCGAAATCAAAGGGAGTCTAGGTAATTCCACATCCTTGCTCGTTCCATACAGCGCTCCATGATTCAACATAGGCGTTCTGACCCAACTCGCCATCGTCGTCGGAATCATGGTGACCCAAACCATTGGTTTCGCTCTAGCTACTCCCTCACACTGGCGCCTCGTTCTCTTCATCTCTTCCGCCTTATCAGCAGTCCAGTATCTCATCTCCCCGGCAATTTCAGAATCCCCTGCTTACCTCCTTCGAAAAGGCCTCACCGCTGAACGCAAGGCGGTCATTAGGTCTCTGTGGAAATTCCGATCCGGGGACGCTCACCTAGACCGTAAGCCAGACTTGGCCACTTGGATCCGTGCTCACCACATTGTTCAGCCGAGGATCTCGGCGAAGAGCCGCTTCTTCCACCAAGCAGCGAGGCTGATGCCCCTCGTGCAGACCAGGCTGCGACAGTTACCATTCCTGAACTCCTCACTTCCCCCGAGCTACGAAGACCTCTCCTCACAATCGTATTTGCAATGATGTCCCAGCAACTGTCCGGTATGGATCTTCCCCTTCTTTCGAGTCTTCCTCTCACGGATCATGCACAGGCATTAATGCGGGTAAGACTTTCACTCAACATACTCGTTCTTATTACCAATTCGACCAGTTCTGTATTACAGCAACAACATCCTCGCCAAGTCACTTCCGGAGTTCGCGGCATACGTGTCGCTTGGAATCTCGGTCGTCAATTTTCTCATGACCTTTCCCCCAATATTCCTTATCGAGGTGCCACAACATGTCGGATCGGTCTGCATTCCACTGACACGGCGTTTCAGCGTGTCGGGAGGAAGCAACTGCTTCGTTGGTCTGTCGGTGGAGCGCTCGTCTCCCATCTAGCTGTCGGCTACGGTCTTAACTCTGGATGGGTCACCGTCACGAGCATCGCGATAGCCGCATTTGTTATGTGGGTGGTCATCGAGCTCGAACTTCTTATCTTGACATTTCGGCAGGTCGTTTGCCGTTGGGCTCGGTCCCATTCCTTTCGTCATCATACCCGAGGTTGCGCCATTCCATGTAAGTGCCCACGGTCTCTCAGGACCGACGCTTATCCAACGTGTTCCATTTGTGTAGGCCGTTTCTGCGATATCGTCGGTCGGACTGTCCCTGAACTGTAAGTCGCCTGCTCTGTCTCCCGTGCCTGTCTCACGTTGCACGCGCAGGGATCATAAACTTTTTCGTGGGCCTAGTTTTCCTCCAAGTGAGGAACCTGCTTTCACAGGGGGATCCGATGAAGGAAGGCAGGGTGTTCTACGTCTTTGCGGCGGTCTTGTTCTGTTCTGTGTCGTGCTTCTTCAGGCTGTACCGGGGATGAGCAGGTTACATAATATGAGATAGTAGAGTCCTCGCAGTCATGTCCGACCAAGAAAACAAGGAACTCGACGCCTTTCTTGCCTTCTTTTCGACCTTTGATCTCGCTCGCTCAGTTTCCACCGTCTCGGACCTCAGCGACGGCGCCGCCCTCTTCCATGTCCTCTCGCTCGTGTGAGTCCATTCTCGCGACCAAGGATGAAGGAATCTCACCGCTCGTTCGCACAGAGACGTAGACTACTTTCGACAATCCACTCGAACCAACACGGTCCAACTTTGCGACAACTGGGTCTTGCGTTTCAGCGCGCTCAAGAGGCTCTATCGCCTTCTCACGCAGTACTTTACCGATGTACTTCAAAAACCGACCGGCGGCCTCGAGGTGCCCGATCTCCAAGCAATCGCCAAGGATTACAGTATCGGTGCAACCCTTGTCCTGTGTCGTATGACGATTGCGATCGCGGTGCAGTCCGAAAAGAACGAGGAGATCATCGAAAAGATTCAGAAACTGAACGAGGGTGCACAACATCAGTTGATGAAAGCCATTGAACAGGTGCGTTATCAGGTTGTTGGTTTGATGCGGGAACAGGGATGTGAACCGTTCTTTTGGACAGGTCATGGCGAAGATCAGTTCGTCGCAAAGCGACCATGGCACCGGACAAATCATGACAGAGTTTGTTCTTTTTTCTGTACATGTTCTGCAAAACACATCACACATTCTGGAACAGAGACGATCACTATTACCGGATACAGTCCGAGCGCAGCCATATTCTCGCAGAGAAAGAGACCGTCGAGAAAGTTTACCAAGTCCTCCTGGAAGATCATCGCGCCCTCCAAACCAGCTTTGATGATGTCGTTTCAGAAAAAGACGATGCCCTTACCCGCCTTCGCGAAATGCAGCGAGATTTTGAGAATAGACGAAATGACAAGGCAGACGTCATGATGCGTGCTGAGATCGATAGGCTTCGGTCGGAGCTGTGAGTCTCGCTCTTTTAGAGATGGCCATCGAAGCACCGCCTAACATTTTGGGAGATGCTAGCCAGAAGAGCGAGGATAATCTCGCCATGACAGAAGCTGAGCTCGACAAACAGAGCGGACTAGCCAGTGAACTCACCCGCAAAGTTGATGAACTTCAGGCAACAGCCGACTTAGCCGCACGCCTCAAAGATCAGGTAGACGAGTAAGTTACTACCACATGTTATGGAGTTACTGGCTTGACCCTCCCAGATATCGACATGCAGCAGATAAACTCCAGAAAACCGAGAACGTCATGGAGAAATACAAAAAGAAGCTCCAAGAAGGTGCCGACCTACGGCAGCATGTTAAAGTCAGTAAACCCAATCGTTCGCCTAAACCATCTCTGACGCGCTGTGAAATGGGATCCACGAACAGTCGCTCGAGCGCCAAAATGCGGATCTTGTGGACAAGAACGCGTCCCTGGAGGAGGAATACCGCAAGGTGGCGGCATTCAAACCCCTGATGGAATCTTACAAGAGCCAAATCTCTGAGCTCGAAGCTAAAGTAGCTTCACGAACACAAGAAATGGAAACGGTCAAGTTCGAGTTCGAACAAACGCGCACGAAGCTTCGCATTGCGACAGAAGAGCGGACGAAGGATTCCGAGATGCTCGAATTGTACCAGGAGAGACTGCGTGAGTTGGAGCTCACTTCTCACCGGACCCCGTCAATCATCAAGCCGACCGGCCAAGAGGAAGAGTCCCAAGTGAACATGACTTCGTTAACTGAAGAGGAGCTAATGGGCGGAGAATCCTTTGCACTCAACAACGAACTCGACGACGCTCTCTCGGGAACAACGATGACTGACCTGAAGCTCCAGATCAAGAAGCTCCAGAGAGAGCTTTCAGCTGTCAAGAAGAATGAAGCCGACGGCAGTCGTATTCTAGTATTGGAGAATCTCTTGGAGGACGCAAACCGCATGAAATTGCGATACGAGGCAGATTATCTTGCAGCACACCGAGAAAAACTCGTTCTGCAGCGTGACTTGGAGGAGATTCGTAGTGGCAAGTCATTGGGCGATGGGTACGCGCAACGAACGTATATTCAGTGTCAGTGACTGATGGAACTTTCCTCCCAGCGCCGAAGCAGCCATTGCCCTTCGCCAGCGTCTGAACGAAACAGTCGACCAACTAGACGCGCTTCGAAAAGCACACGCGGTTCTTGAAGTCCAATTCGACACCCAGAAGCGGGAACTCACTGTTGCCAAGTCCGATCGTCCGTGTCCCGTGTCCATCCTCCGTACCCTTGCTAACTTGCGCTCTGCCAGTGAACCTCATCAACAAGGACCAGGTAGAGATACTTGCATCTCTACGAGAGTCAGTCAACGAAGACAAGGCGTACCTCGAGGCCGAGACGGACCGCCTGAAGAAACAGATCAAGGAACTTGGCGAGAAAAACAGGATGCAGCTTGAGCAAGTCAATGCTCTCCTACTTGAGAAGGTGAATCTCCAGAGCGAGGGTATTGGACAAAGAGAAAGGATGCTGCAACGCGAGCGAGACATTGGGTTTGCTCCTTTTTGCTTGTGCCATGTGTGCTGCTAAGAATGCACACAGAGACTTGCGTGCGTCCTTGTCAGGAAAGGATTTGCCTGAAGATGTGAAGTCAAGATTACTTGCCCTTCACGAAGAGAATCTCAATGTCAAGGAGCAACTAAAGACCACTCAAGACAAGCTTGCCAAGGCCAAGACGGTTCGGTTTCAGTTTCGCCAGGTGTCGCACCTCGTGCTCATCGCTTTCAGTTCATCAAATCTCAGGACAAACTCTTCAAAGAAGAACAGGCGAAGCTTGCCTCCATGACTACTGTAAGCGCATACTTCGTTGTCTCTTTCCGACTTCTGATTGTCACACAGCAGAATATATCTGAGGAAGCAGAAGGCGACTTCCGGGCTCAAATCAGGGGCCTTGAAGAGGAACTCGCCCGTGCCAAAGTTTGTATTCTGCATCTTCTCCTCGAACTACTGACGAGAGGCATATTATAGACACGTTATCTGGACCTGGAGAAGCGGTACCAATTCGAGTTCTACCACATGGGTAGTATCATACATCACACCGGCATGTTTCGCCTCTGGAATTCGTACTCCCAACCTACGTCAAAAAGAGATCCAGAACCAACTGCGTGGTTAGGACAACAACGGAAGAGCGTGAGTTGCTGGTATCGGCCGACCGGCGTTCTGCTAATGGCTGCTCACTATAGCTCGGACATGTCTTGCGTCGGTAGAGTCGTCCAGAGGTGAACATGTTTTCTTTTATTCAGCACCGTCTTCCGTTAATGCTACATACCCTAACGATAATGCTGGTAGTGCAATGTATGATACAGTATAATAGTCTTAGTTCATAGAACTAGAGGGATGCTACTTGAGTTGCAAACAACTCCACCACCCAAATTGACGGAAGTTCAACTCTGAAGGAGATTTTGCGAAATGCTGTTGCTTTCTTTCTAAACTGGTTTTCATCTCAAGCGTCACTCCAAACTAATAACATCCAGATGCACTCGAAGATTGATGGTGTCTCTATTTTCCTCGTTCTTCGACATTGACTAAGGCAACAGAGCCTGCATGCAGTTTGTTGCCGAATTTCATTGAGGAACAATTGTCTGACAGTAGTAACGGTCATTGCTTGCAAAGAGACTTATCTCGGTCAGTAATGGAGAACCCGATAGCACCTAAATTCTTTACACCGTGAACATCCCGCAATAAATATGACGATTAAAAGTGCGACAGTCCGTACGTCGGGCGCTGTATTACATGGGAGAGGTGAAATCCGGTGTGTATAGAGTAGGGCGTGTAATTCCGTCTGCGCGACTCTGACTCTATCGGTTCCACGAAAGAAGCGACATGTCACCTAGACGTCTACGGCCCAGTCAGCCCAGGAGGACCATTCATATAAAAGTGAACAACATACCGAGGTTTGAAGAGGTGACGAATGGTGCCCGCAAGAGCGAGAAGTACGAATACACATGCAGCTGCCACATAAGCCCATCCCAAGAACGGGTTTTTGCCACCAATCCAAGAAACCGTGGAGATGACGAGTGACTTGGTTCCTTTGAAGCCTTGTACGGGATAGTCTTGAAGACCCATGGTGAGTCGCACTGAAGGTGAACCCATCTAACTCACTGTAATAGATCTGTACCCGGTATTGTCCCGCAGGCAAGGTTGCCGTATCGTTCCTCCCGTATAGTTTCGAAAACGTGGGGAGACCTGCTGTTCTCATCCAGTTTTGAAAGTGTTCGTCTGTTGTGAGATCTGGGGGTGGACTTTCGTCCGAGTAGTTGTTAGGGTATCTGAGAGCCCAGTTAGGCGGAGGGACGATCTCATCGAGCTTTCCAACATAGCCCGAGGTTGCACTGTATTTCTTCGCCTCGCCGGGCCAAGCGATACCGTTCTGGGTGAAGTTATAGTCCGATGCACCTGACGTATCGTTGGTTGGACGAAAGCCAGAGATCGTATCTTGGTGTTTGATGGGTGAATGGTCGAAATATGATGGAAAGGGTGTGGAACGTACCGTTAAAAACTGAGTTTGCAATCAGACCGCAAGGGTAGATGCCCTTTCCGTCGCTGGTTACGGCCAATGGGTTGCAGTTGCTGCTGCTGAGGGTACTAGCATCGACATACTGACCCTGGAGCTGGGAGGTGTCGAGACTCTGTACGTATCGGCGATTATTTTGATAAAAGTTGGTTAGCTTGTAATATTGAAAGACGGGCGGCTGTAGGTCTGCTACGATATCAAACTGGATGATGCAAGAATGGGATTGACTTGGAGATGCCGATGGGTCATAGAAGTACGCATAGGATGGCGGGGTGACGGATTTTGCGGCATCGGAGGAGCGAAGGTCGTATGCATAGGAAGGCATGGGGGAGAAGGTGAGATCATTGATGGACGAGGAGTTTTGCAAATTCCAGCAGTCTGTGTAGTCAAAAGTCATTTGAGACACCTGTAGGCGGTGATGGAAATGCGTGTGCAGGAGATGAAGCGGGAATGAACGGATGGCATACCAAACCGCTTCCCCATACGAGCAGACCGCCTATTGGTGCGAATATGATGCCAGTGATGAAGAGGGTTGGCAAGACGGTCTTTGGTGTGAGTATGGGCTGCCATGCCTTGAGACGCTGTTGCTTGAAGGCGGTATCTGCGGTGTGCTGCGGTTCGGAAAGGGAGAATGAAGGAGACGGTGAGACGCACTTGCTGGGCGTCTCCAGCTTCCCTTTTCCTTCTTTCGTTCGTTGTCGTCGTTGTTTTTGCGATTGAAGAGGCCCATCGTCGTCGTCGTCGTCGCTGTCGTCGCTGTCGTCGTAGGTGATGAACAAGCCGGTGCGGTGTCTTTGTAAGCATGGATTCCGCTCAGGATACCAACTCATGGACCTCCGTCCAGCTCCCCTCCCTCGATGTATTACATCCTCCAGAATCGTACCCGCCCACAACCCTCGTCCGATTTCGAGCCATGATCCAGGACACCTCTATTCAAAACGAATTATATCTTGCAAAGGTCCCAGACGGCCCCGACGACGACGCCAACATACTCGACTCTGATTGTCTCGCTTCAGCCTCCGTCTTCTGGGCCGTCTCCGTCCCTGCAGAGTCTCCCTGGAAAGCAGCAGATCCATGTGCGCGCACGTTACCCCACTCCCCTCAGCCCCACAAGTTTCCAGTCCCAGGCGCACCTCACATCGGCGTTCGCGTCAAGGTACCACATCCCAACTTCCCCAGCACCCTTCACTGATGTATGTAAGATATACGACAATACAAACGTAGAAAACTTGCACTCCACAGACGTCATTACCTTTGTCGGGACCATTGCGTCAGAGCCGTATGTAGCTACGCGGTGACTCCGAGCTTTCTGATAACCATTCTTCAAAAGTCTCTGCAAGGAGGAGGATTCTTCTCCACAAGTTCCTGTGTTGCATGTTCTCTACTATCAAATAGCCTCTGCGTCCCCTATTCCCACAAGCGTCGATCCCAGCGTGCGCACAGATCTCATAGACTGGATCTCAAACGAAGCCTTGGGTGGCGACAACAACGCCGCAGAATGGCTCCTTCTTCAGCTGGCGTCTAAAGTGTTTGTACGACAGATGTATCCCTCGATCCTTTGTTTATCATCCTGACAGACACACACGTGTGGTTCCCCTTCTTCCCCCTTCCCTGACGATATCGTGCTTCCCTCAGCCTCCCTCACCTGAGCTCATTCCGACGTTATCACATGTTCTCGCAGAGCTCCTTCCCCAGTACCTACTTATTCCGTTGTCATTGGACCTCTTGAACAAGATTCCATTCCTTCCAGAAAGCAAAGACGAGGATCTGCATTCTGGATACCTACAGCTTCCCTCTGGAACAACTATCCTTTTAACTGAGAGTGCAATACAAGAGGGTAGACTACTTGAGAGAGGTATGTGACAGTTGTTCTTCTATTTCCTGATCAACATCACAAAATGACAGGTGTTGTGAACATCCAAGCAATTCAGGATGTCATGAATGCACAGACTGTGGATTACATATTTCCATTCTCAAGCAAATTCACCTTCCACACTGATCTCTCCATGATTGTAGTGAGCCAGGGCAGAAAGAGTGCACTTTTTCAGGTAATGTATCCAAGGTCTATTCCCTTCCCCACACTAACTTCTTTGTTATCCATGCAGACAAGCATCAACCTGCCTCTTCAGTGTGCTCCATCCACTGCCAACTTATACAAACAAAAGAACCAAATTTCCTTACCTCCATCAGAGAAGATGGAAAAATATCGGTCATATATTGCTGCATGCAAAGCTGCAAGTGAGAAAGTCCATGTAACTGAAAAAACCTTCAAGGTAATGGTTGTTTCCATACCTGATATTAAATCACAATTTTATGTACCCACAGCATATTCAAGATGACTTTGTTCATTGGCGCCAACAGGACAGGTCAGTGACACCAGATGAACTTGTACATATTATGAAGGTGGCAAGGTTAGCATGCTCTTCCTGATAACCCATGCATATGTTATATAGTAATGCTTGCAACTTTAAGACTTTTTGCAGCATCCCAGTTGCAGAATGAGGTTACAATTGACACATGGGAACAAGCTAAAGAGCTTGATGGCCAGAGGAAAGCACCTTAATATAGTACCAGGTGAACATGGCAGTAGGAAGGTGTTACACGTAGCGTCGCAAACACGAAGATCCAGGACGTCGAGGGGAATGCCGAGGTTCAGCACAAGGGTACGGACGACGGGTCAGTCGTCGGGTCGAAGGTATACGAGGGGAGTTCGCTAGGAGTCGCCTAGGAACTTACAGAGCACTTCAGTAGCGTGCAGCGGCTAAGAGAAGTCCGGGAGTGGTTCAAGATACGACGCTAGTATTGCGTGTTACCATAGCCAAGTACAGAAGCAAGTACATAGAGCTAAGACAAGATAGTGAAGAGTACTAACAGAAGAGAGTATATATAACTAAGGTATGAGCACTGCATAGTAAAGCGGAAGTCAAGTAGTATGTCACCCAGGGGTGGTAGCGTTAGGTGACAGCGAAGTCGTAGGAACAAGGCAACAACGAAGAGATACGTACTTGAAAGGAACAAGAGGGGATGCAGGGGATCTATGCAAGCATGAAGGCTAGGTAGTGTGTTAAGAAAATGGAGGAAACAGGAGGCAGCAAGGAAAAAGGGGAAAAACCGTAACAGAAGGTTAGAATGCATAGAGCCTAGCAATCCTTATAAGATTGACATTGCAGGTTGATATACATTGAAAATGAACAATGAGCATTATGTTGTGAACTGTCTACCAGTCTAAATTGAAATATTCCATATTCAAAAACAGACTACTTATGTTGAAGCTGGCCACTACAGTGACCTCCAAAACTGTTGCAATGTTTTGGTTCAATTTGGTATATA
>JBBPTZ010001212.1:0-10883 GCA_038094315.1 Phylloporus cf. tubipes
GACAATGGCAGTGAATACCTTAGTCACACATTTACACAGTCTATTATGATCCTTTCTTTCTTTTTATGCTTGTCTTTCCTGTATTACCTAGCCCATTCCAGTGATGCGTTGGACACTTGTTTCCCTCAGCCAGTTACTACCATACCTGTACTTTTCTATCGCCCAATAGTCATTTGCCCAGTAACTGGCCTCCTTTCATTCATTCTCACTTGACTTCTATCTCAGATGCTTTGTCATGAATGTTCCACAACATTCCATGACCTTTCATGATTTGCTTATGTCACCTTCCTTTGACCCTCATATATAAACCTGCCACTCTTGTACTATAGCTTCTCATGCTTGTCTTTCTCATACTACTACCTGAATCCATGTGCCCCTTTGTCTTGTCCCTAAGCCACACTTAGGCCTTGTCTCGTCTAAATCTTAGGCCTACTTTTGAGTGGCCTCTGTGTTGCTTTGACTGTTGTCATTGCGCAACACCACTTTGCCCTTCGAATCCTTGGCAGACCCAAAGTCCCCTCATCTCCCTGTGTATCACAACAGACGTCTGTTACTAGGAAATCCCTAGGACCTCTCACCCTTCATCACTCACCTTTAGGTCTCACAAGACTACATTTGCCCTTTCCCAGGTTGAGCGTAACACAGTCTCTCAACATGGCAGGGATTTACCAGGAACTCACCTCCCCGTATGCCCACCAGCAAAATGGAAAGGCAGAACATGTGATCCACACCCTACAGGGAAGGGCTCTGGCCATGTTATAGGCTGCAAGGCTACCATCATATCTTTGGGGTGAAGCTGTCCTCACTGCTGCTTACCTTTGGAATAGGACAGAATCCATCACTCTGCCTGCTGGCGTCACCCCCTTCAAGTTGGTCAACAGCCAACAGCCCAATCTCTCACATCTATGGGTCTTTGGGTCCTGTTGCTGGGCTCACATTCCATCTGAGCTGCAGTCCAAGTTTGGACCATGCTCCCGCAAGGCTGTTCTCATGGACTATCCTGATGGTGTGAAGGGTTACCATTTGCGTGATTCATCTTCTGGTGCCTTCTTTGTCACTCGTGATGTGGTCTTCAATGAAACTCTGCTGTCCTTTGCCTCAAACTCCAACAGCAACAAGGACAAGGGCATATTGCCCACCATCTCATCCTCTCCATTGTTGCCTGCTCCAGTGCCTTCTGCAGCATCCCCCCCTCCCGTCACACCATCTGTCATCCCACCTCCTGGCCCTCCTTCACTTTGTTGCTCCACCTGTCCTTGCAAGTTGACTAAAAAGGGTGCCAGCTGGGCAGCAGATCTGGCCACCACTCACTCTCGTCTGAATACCCTGGACAATCATCATGGGTGTATTGCATCTGGACAGCACACTCCACCTCACACAGATGACCACACCCTGTAGAAGGTCAATGCCCTCATCCCACCCAAGGGTGACCCCATCATCATTGAGGTTGTGGCCAACATTATCATTGAGGAACAGGCTCACATCTTGATTCAGAGTGATCATTGTCATGACCCTGATGCTCCCAATTATGACCTGAAAATTCCTCCTACCACTTATGATGAGGCCATTTGGTGTCCTGATAAGGCCAAGTGGCTCACTGCTATGCAATGGAAGCTTCAGAACATGAAGGACATGGGCGTCTATGCCATCACACAGTTGCCAGAAAACAGAAAGGCCATCAGTTGTCACTGGGTCCTCAAATTCAAAGAAGATAACAAAGGGGGGTCTGTTTATAAAGCCCATCTCATGGCACAGGGTTTTTCTCAGGTTCTGGATGTTGACTATGGTGTAACCTTTGCCCCTGTCATCAAACCTGCATCCATTCGCCTCATCTTGGCCTATGCATGCCAGCATGACTGGGAGATTTACACTTTTGACGCCAAGCATGCGTTCCTTTGAGGCGTTCTGAAGGAGGAAATCTTCATGTGACAGCCGAAGGGGTTCAAGGACAGGGACTGGTGTATTCTCGTATGGCACATGCTCCACACCATCTATGGTCTCAAACAATCTGTGCTCAAGTGGTATACACAGGTTTGTGCCATTATGGTGGATCTTGGCTTTACCAGATCTGACATGGATCATACCCTTTTTTACTATGACAAGCTCTCCTCCACATCTGCCACTGTATGCACTTGCTGTTTCCTGGGCTGGCATGTTGATGATGGTGTAGTGGCCTCCAACAATCATGTTTTCCTGGACCATGTAAAGGCCTGCATTGCTGATTGATTTGGTCTTACTGATCTCAGCCTGATCTCAATGTACCTCGGTCTTCAGATGGAACAGGACAGGTCAGTGAGACTTCTTTGGATCCATCAGTCCAACTATGTGGCTTTCTGCTGCAGGAGTATGCCTTGGATGGGTGCAATCCCATGCATCTACCCGCTGACATGAAGCTTCCTCTTGGTGACCCAAGTGTCTCATACCCAGAGGTCCCCAACCTACACAGGGCATATCTGAAGCTTGTTGGCGAATTGATCTACCTCTCTGTAAACACCTGTCCTGACATTGCTTTTATCATTGGCCTGCTAGCTCAGCACAATGCCACTCTGACCCCTCACCATTTCACCATTGCTAAATGAGTCCTGTGCTACCTCTTGGGGACTGTTACGCGTAGCGTTGCGAACTCAGATCGGAACGTCGGACGCGACCGAGGTTGTGTACGAGGGTGCGGACGACGAGTAGGTCGTCGGGTCAAAGGTAATCAAAGGGGGTTCGCTAGGAATCGCCTAGGAACTCACAGAGCACTTCTGAAGCGTGCAGAGGCTTAGAGAAGTCCGGGAGGTGAGTCTAGATACAACGCTAGATTGCGAAGATCAAGAATGCAGTACTAGTACAGGCAGCGGTGGTATAAATACTAGACAGTACGTAAGCGGTAGAAGCCCGTAGAATCGGACGGAACTGCTGCGGATGAGTAAGTACGTATGTGTCAGTGGGAAGGTTGCGGGGATACGACGCCATTATGAGAGAAGTGGCGGAGAAGAAGAGCTGTCCATAGAAGTGTACGGAATAATCAGGAAGAATGCCCGGGGTCAGTTCCGGTAGGACTGGAGGGAACGGCGTCTGACCAAAATGCGGGATAGAGGAGCTGCCGGGTCAGCGATACAACGAATAAGTAATGTTCCCAGCAGGGGCCGGGGTCGGAATAGGCAAAGGAGAAAAGAAAAACGGACTGACGCAACAGTACGACCGTAACAGGGACCATTCACCTCCACCTGTGATATCAGCATCAGCCTAATGGTGCTGTTCTTTATGCATTTGCAAATGCCAGCTGGGCTAGCGATGCTGGTTGGTGGTCAGTCAGTGGTTACACCTGGTTCTACATGGGTGATCTTGTGTCGCATGTCTCCAAATGCCAATCTGTCATCATCTTGTCCTCTACTGAGGCTGAGTATGTTGCCACTGCTTATGTTATTCAGGAGGGCCTCTGGATCAGAGGCTTGCTCCACAAGCTTGCCATTCCTCTCCCCTTCCTAGTCCAGGTGTTCCTCGACAACACAAGCACCATCTCTCTTTCCACAGCTGCTCATTTTTATCAGAGGACAAAGCACATCAACATTCATTACCACTTTGTCCGTCTCCACATTGATGATGGCTCCTTCACTCTTGTCTGGGTTTCTTCCCATCATAATATTGCTGATGCCCTCACAAAGGCTCTTCCCTATCCATCCTTCTTCAAGTTTTGTGGTGCTCTCAGACTTGTGTCTCAGTGAGGGAGGTATGTTAGACTTTATTATTATTCCTCTATTCTATTTGTCATTCATATATTGGTATCACTTTGCACTTGTCCTTCATGCAGCATACATGGACATACAATTATGTAATCCACATACTCATTCAGATGCTCCTTCCTTTCTCTTCCTCAGCATTCTACATTTTCATGCATGCTAAGTAACTCACTCTAGCTCATACAATTACCCTCTTCATACAATTGAGACCCAGACTTAATCAAAACTCTATGTCATATGAGATGAACAAGAATGAAGTCTGGACCACAGACCATAATCTGGTGAGAGCACCCTAAATGGAGTATTCAGACCATGGAATGGTCACCAGAGGATATGAGAATAGTGGCAAGGATGAGGGCAAGGAGCCTGAGAATGAAGACAAGAGTTCCAAGGGATCAAACAGATGAATTGGCAAGAAAAGCAGATCATATGTAGAGGATGGAGGATAGGATAGATGGGTAAAAGTGATAGGCAATCTGTGAAACAGATGGTGAGAGATCATCAGATCAGTAGATTTAATGATAAGGACTGGGGAGGATGCAAGCAAAGAATGGTGGTTCAGTGGAGTACTGGGTATGGGGGCAGTGGATAAACAGTGGCAAAGGTACTCAATGGCTGCAGGGCTCACCAGTTTCAGGTTGTTTAGGCCTGGGAATGAATGGTTCCTATACAATGACAGCAACCCAAAGAGATGAAGGTGAGGAAAATGAGGTTGGACTGGAGTGGCACTACTTTTATTTAGAGTGGAGCCTACTTAGCAGTGGATGGAGCTAGTAAGGACATGAGTGGGCATATTGTTGATGAGAAGGTGCATGGGTGCACCAAATAAGGTAGGGAGGTTACTAGGAATGGCCTGTCCATGGTATATTTGTGTGGTACAAATGTCCAAAAAGAGGCAGACCAATTTCTGTGAGACCTTGTCTTGTTTAAAGAGAGGTAAGCATTTGATGATGTGGAGGAGAGACTCATCTGTAATGATGGTGGTGTAAAGCAGGTGTATAAACCACACTGGCAAGTGCATCAGGTAAACGGGATGAAGGCAGATTGGCAAGGCAAGATGAGAGGAGTTGGAGGATGCAGAGGAAGAAAAGAACATAGTGAATGTGCATACACTGGGAAGGGAAGAAGAGGGGATGTCCTAGAAAAGATCTTGAGATTGCTTATAAGCAGCAAGAATGTTTGGGGCATAATGAAGATTAGACTTGGGTTCCCAGATATTTTCCAATGGATAGCCTTTCCATGCAGTCAGGTACTTGTGGCATTCCAGTGTGCCCCAGTGAGACACAATCTTCTCTACCCTGTACTCTTTTTCTGATCCAACTAGATCTGGTGGCAGTCAGGAGAAGTTCAAACTAAAAGTGGGTGTTTTGTGATAGGATGAGAGGAGTGAGGCATGGAAGACATTGTGTATTTTCCAGGTAGGCAGTAGACCAGTGGTAATAATATCTGTGTGATCTTAAAGGGGCCCAAGTATTTGGGAGTGAGTTTTCTGGAAAGGTATGCAATGTGGAGGTTGGAGGCCCCTAGCCAAACCTTATCTCTGACTTTCCAAGGGGTGAAGCAGCAGGTGGATCTTTCCATCATGATCCTGCAGGCAGAGTCATGCGCTGCAAGGGCCTTATCATAGACCTTGTCAAGGAGAGAGAGACATTTCTCAAAAGCAGAGAAGAAAGTCTTTCCAAGTGGGGGATAGAAGTGAGGTTCATAACCTAGGAGGAGAGAAAATGGGAAGATCTTGATGGAGCTGTGTGGCATGGAGTTATGATGGAACTCAGCAGTAGTGAGGAGATCTGGCCAAGATGTGGAATTGTTGCTGCAAAAGATCTGGAGGTATGTTTTGACTTCTTGATTGATTTGCTTAGTCTGGCCATCAGATTGTGGATGATAGGTGGTGGAAAGGTGGATATTGTAATGAAGAAGATGGGCAAGTTCTTTAGTGAAGGCAAAGGCAAATTGGGGATCATGGTTGAAGATGATGGAGTCATAAAAACCAAAGTGTTTGAAGATGTGGTGGAAAAAGAGGGAAGCTACCCCCTGCATGTCAATGGTTTTGGAGCAAGGACATAAAATTACCCCCTTTGAAAGGCCTTGGTCAACCATGACCAACAAGGAATCATGTCCCTGGGCAAGTGGGAGATCAGTGATGAGATCCATAGAGAGCTGTTTAAATAGAAGGACAGTGGTGAAGACAATGGGGGAGAGCAGGGGTACCATGGGGTGTGTATTAACCTTAGATGATTGGCAAGTAGTGCATTTGGCAATGAAGAAGTTAACAAAGGTAGTGAGTCCAAGCCACCAGTAGTTGCGTTCAACAAGGGATTTGGTGTGGAAACAACCTGTGTGTCCAGAGGTAGGGGAACCATGTAGCATATGGAGGAGCATGGAGTAGTTGGCAGGAGGGACATACATGCAGCCTTTATAGTAGAGGTGACCAGTGTCGAATGTCCAGTCTTCTAGCACTGAGTGAGGAAAGAGGGGCAAGTCTTCCTGGACACTATAAATGGCTTTGAGTATGAGGGGGTCCAATAGGGAAGAGGATTGGATGTGGCATGTGAGGGTGAGATCAAGGGCATTGATAATAATAGGGTCGGGAACGATGGAGGTGTCCATGTTGTCTGAGGAGGTGTCTACTAGATCTTTCCAAGAGAGAGCATCAGCCGGTCCCATTCTTGGTACCAGGCATGACCTGCCAGATGATATTGAAGTCCTGCAAAAAGAGAGACCTTGACATAGGAAAGGTTTTTATGGTCTGTGATGATGGTAACTGGTTGTGCAGTTCCTTGAAGATACTGGTGCCATTCAGTGAGGATGAGGATGACTGCAAGAAGTTCATAATTGTAAATGTTGTAATTGTGCTCAGCAGAGCCAAAGGTGCAGGAGAAGTAGGTGCAGGAGTGTGGGTCACTGTTGACATCCGCTTGCATGAGGACTGCTCCAGCTACAATGAGGGAGATGTCAGATATGATGGAGAATGGTTTGGCTACATCTGGGATGAGTATAACTGGGGTAGAGAAGAATATTGACTTGAGCTGGTTGAATGCATGCTGTTGAAAGCCTGTCCAGGCCCAGGGCTCATTCTTTCAGGTAAGGAGGTTCAGGAGGGCAACAATGTTGGAGAAGTCTGGAATAAACTTTCAATAGAAGTTTGCAAAGCCCATAAAAGAGTGAACATCTTTGACAGTGGATGGAGGCTTCCAATTCTGGATAGCCTTGAGGTTGGTAAGATCCATCTTGATCTTGCCTTGTCCAATGACAAGACCAAGATATTCCATGTGAGGAGTGTCAAAGGAGCATTTCAAGAGCTTAAGTGAAAGACCATGTTCTTGAAGACATTAGAGAACACAGCAGGTGTGTTCATGGTGGAGGATGGCATCATCCTTGGTGTGAATGCTGAGGTTGTCCATATAGATCTTCAACCACTTTTCTCCAATCATGTTTGCAAAGATATCATTCATGAAGGCTTGAAAGGTGGGGAGTGTTATGATTTGCCCCTTTCTTTCCTCTTCTTCTCACGAACACCATTTCCTTTCCCCTACGATGACTCACTTCCTACATATTAGCTGATTACTTATTACTTACTAGTCATCATTTCCCTCCACCCAATACCATTTCTTTCTTTCTACTTAGTTATATTCCTTTGACGTTGTTCCACAATGTTCCTTCCCTATCTTGATGATAGTTTCCTTTAGTATCCTTGGTCCATGCGCATTCTCCTTCTACTTAAATACTGGCCACACACACGTGTACTCTCTAAGCTATTTCTTCTTGGAATACATCCAGTTGATCACCTACTATGAGTTTGTCTTGTTGTTTGCCTAGCTGACCTCCTTGACTCCCTTCTTCACCATAATCAATGTCTCCTACCTCAACTCTAGTCAGGCTTATGCCTCTAGACTTCTCCACACCCAGTCAAGCATACACTTCTGACAATGTTGTCTCAATAGTCCAAGACTACACTTGCCTCTACCTGGGTCAAGTGTAACAGGGAGCATATTGTTGAATCTAAAGAACATGACAATAGGTTCAAAGAGATCAAGCAGCACAATGAATGCAGCCTTCCATTGATCTTCTTTGCAGATGCAAATGTTGTTGTAGCCCCATTGGATGTCAAACTTGGTGAAAAGAGTGGACTCCTTCGTGTCATTGATAAGTTCTGGAATAGGAGGAAGTGGATAGGTGTTGCAGATGGTGTGGGAGTTAAGATACTGGTAATCCTGGCATGAATGGAGGAAGCCATTCTTCTTTGGCACAAAGAAGAACGGAGAAGCTTGGGGGGATTTTGATGGGACGATCCATTCAGTCTTCAAATGTTCTTTGATGAATATTTTGCATGCTTCATATTCCACTGGGTTGAGTGGATAGACCTTAGTGATCTTTGGGACAAAAGAGGGTTTGAGTTCAATTGTTACGATTCACTCTTTTCTTCACTTGTTACACTTGTCTCCGTGTACTACTTAGCCTATCACAGCAACACGTTGGACACTCTTTCTTTTCAGCCAGTTACGACCATACCCGTATCCCTTATCCTCCAATAGCCATTTGCACGCTAACCAGCCTATTCCCATTTGCTCCACTTATCTCTTATCTTAGACGCTTTGTCATGAACATTCTATCACGTTCCATGACCTTCCTTTTCCCGCTTATGTCATCTTCCTTCCTCTCGGTATATAAATCCACCGTTCCTGTACTTTTATTTCTCACGCTTGTCTTTCTTGTACATCCACCTGAATCCAAGCGCTTCCTTGTTTTGCTCCTTAGCTGTGCTAAGGCCTCGCCTCTCTAAGTCTTGGGTCTTCTTCTGATAGACCTCTGTGTTGCTTCGACCATCATCGTTGCGCAACACCACTTCATCCTTCATCACCTCAACACCCTTGAGGTTCCCCGACTCCCTGCGTATCGCAATAGTCGTCCATCACTAGGAATTCCCTAGGACACTTCGTCCCTCGTCCCTCGCCCTTGCTTGGTATCTCAGGTCCCTCAAGACTATGCTAGTCCCTACCTAGGCCTATCGTAACATCAATGGTGTGGTTATAAAAGTGGTATGGGGGTAGTTTTTTGTGGGTTTTTTTCAAAAAGACATTGGCGTAATCTTTGCACCAGTCCAGAACTTCCTGTTCCTTTGGAGTGCTTTTTTGAGCTAGCTGGGTGGAGATTGTGATTTTGTCAACATTAACGGAGGAGGAGTATTGTTGGTCATAGAGTTCTGTGATTTCCTGGTCAACATCTAATTCTAGATATCAGATGAGGTATTGCTGTGGGGTGTACAGTTTGTCATTTATGGGATGGGGTTTATGGAGAAGGGTGATATGGTTGGCAGCCCAGTTGATGTGGGGGTTCCATTTCTGAAGCCATAGCATTTCAAGTATGATCCAGCATCAGCCTAAACTGAAAACCATAAGTTCTTCTTCATCACTGGTAAAGAGGAATTAAAGACCAATCCAAGTCTTTCATCAAATTGTTCCCTTGGCATTGGCGGTTCCATCTGCATTATGCATGATGATCAGGTGGGGAAGGCACTATAAGAGGAAATCAGCCTGAGTAAGGAGACTGATATTGATAAAGTTTCTGGTGGCACTGGAATCAATGAGAGTGAGTGTGTCAATGGTTTTTCCTAACACTTGTAGCTTCACTGGGATGAGGAGTGCATTTATTTGGCATGGCTACAATTACATTGGAAATTGCTAGGGAAAAAGATGTCAAAGCAGCTTTCTGTTTTAAAAATTCATGGTTTCAATGGCAGCAATGTATGTATCTTCTTTGGTGGTTTCTTTGAAACACACCTTGAGGATCTGGAGGGCTTCATCCTTGTTTTTACCCTAAGTCTTTAGGATGTTGACATAGGTGTCAATAATGGAGGGGGCAGTGGCAGAGGTGGATGCAACAAGAGTAGTGGGAGCAGGAGTGGTTTTGGTGTTTTGAATATTCTGGGAGCAGTGAGGAGGGATGGATGCCAAGATACTCAAGGTACTATGGCATTGTCCTGCATTGTGATCTTTCTTGTGGCAATGGAAGCAAAGATCATCTTTGATACATTTGGTGTGTTCAGAGGGCACAAGTTTATTAAGACAGACTATGTCAACGTCCATGGCATTTGGGTCAGGGGTGAAATGATGGTGGGCTAGGAAGGGGGTGGTGTGATCCTTCTGGAACACATCCATTCAGGCATTCTGGATGTGGAAAGCCTTTGCCTTGGCAATCCAATTAGTGATGGTGGTGGGTACTTTGTCAATGCCCAAGATGAGCATGGCTATGTAAGAGTCAATCCCTAGTGAGAAGATGTTGATGAGGATCTCTTAATACATCATTCTGGCCTTTGAGGCCAGGTTCTAGAAGTCAGTGATATATTTTTGGAAGCCATTGTTGGTGGTGCCTCCAGAAATGCAAATGGATTTTTGTTTGAGCTTGGTAAGCTTGTGGCAGATAGTGGTTTTAATGTTGAAGGGAAAGAATGTGGACTTAAAGTTGGTGGTGAGTTTTTCAAAGGTCTTCTCACTAGTGGCAATGTTGGTGATGGCCATTAGGTCATATCATATTTCAGAAAATGATATGCCTTGATCCTTACTCGTTTTGTTCAGGGTGATCATGACCTTGGCCTCATCTAAGGCATAGAGTATGGGGTTTATCATAAAGTATGTGCACATGGCCTTTATCCAGCTCATGGCATCAGTGGATTCTCCAGAGAAATTGGCAGATAGGGCTGCTTTGAGCTCAATGGTAGACATAAGGAGTGACTGGGGCAGGGTAACAGCAATGTGACTAGAGGCATAAGGGGGCAATGGTACAAATGATAAGGGGCTGGGTCGGGCTAATAGGGGGAGGCCTGTGAGCTAGGGTTGAGGGTGGCAAGGGATATATAATGTGCAAAGGTCAGGATCTTCATCTTTTGATTGTGGAGGACAAAAGTGAGGGGTTCTTGAAGGGTGGGCTATGGTGGACAAGGGTGGGTTGGTCCTGCTCCTAGATAGAAGGGATGGTGGGAGATTCTTGATCTTTTGTTATGTGAAGCATAGACAAAGGAGATCCAGGATGGTGAGTGGCTGACATCAAAACTGAAGGTGTATTCAAAGGTAGTGAAGGGGGTTCACAAGAGGGAAGCCTTGGAACTCACAGAGTGATTCAAGAGTGTGCAGTGACTCAGAGAGGTCTGGGTGATGGTTC